>PVIW01001629.1:202500-278240 GCA_004026585.1 Noctilio leporinus | reverse complement strand
ATTTTCGTTCTATCTTAGGCATTTTTGGTTCTATTGAAGGCTTTCCGTCAATCATAATTTCCAGCCGCCCGTTCATATTAAGAGATGAGGCACTTGGAAACACAGACCCACAAGTCTGCGTGCGCGAGCCGAGCTGGTCACTTTGCTCTGGGGCGGGTGAGCTGGTGGGTGGAAATCAATTATCCTGAGGAAGGCTCGCGACTGCCACAAAGTTAAGTCTAAATATGTACCTGTATTCGGACGTTGAGAACCACGGAGGCCACGACGTAGACATAGGGGAAGTTCAAGCGCAGCCGCCAGGCCAGGTTGAACAAGGTGAGCAGCGTGCGCGTGAGCCCCTTGCAGAAGGAGCGGTAGGAGCTGCGGACCGCTGCAAAGCGCGGCAGTCGCACCGCCAGGCCGGACAGGGTCGCCGCGGTCGCCGCCATTGGTCTGGTGTAGTGTCCCATACAGTGCATAGAGCCCAGGGCCTCTAGTCGGCTTCGGAGACTCATCGTCGGACAGCCAGAGGAGCGGACGGGAGAGGAATTCTTGCGGGAGGACGACTGGGCTGCCCTCCTTTTCCCTGCAGCGCTCCAGACACCGCAAACACCAGAGCCCACCTGGCAGTTTGTGTCCGGACCCCCTCGGGGCGGGGTGGGGCGGGGCCGAGCTCCAAAGACCTTGCGAACCCCAGGGCTAGGAGGGCGGCACCAGGGAAACAAGGCCAGGGGTGGGGGCAGGGAAGCAAAAAGAAAGGGGGGAGGGGCACGTGGCTTATCTAGGTGATCTAGCTCTCTGAAGCTGGTGGTCTTTTTAAGTATATTCTTTTAATTTTTAAATTTTAACGGAAGCAAAATTAAACTTGCCCAAAACGTTAGCCGATGTCTTTCACAAACACAATTTTGAGCAGCTTGGGAGTGTGAACCCATTTCCTGTTGCCTCAAATCCCTCTAGGAACTTTTCTACTGCCCAACTATGGGCTAGTCCAAACATACAAAAACCTACCAATTTTCTGAACTTTAAAGTGTATGCATTATGTTTCAATGATCCAAGTGACATTTTGGTTTTTGTTTTAGATCTTTGGTATTCTTATATTGGGAAAAGTTATGCAAATTGTTATAAATTGTCAACAGCACAAATAGAAGAATGGAAAGCAAATTCCCTGCATAGCTTCACATTCCCTCCCCACCCCTACCCTGAATACAATTTCGTTTCCTATATATACATTCATACTTGTTGGTATATTGCTCTTACCACGCCAATAATATCCATTTACCTCTCTCTGGCAACTGATTATTACACCTATATATGCTGACTAAAAGTATTCAATAATTAGTCCCCTATTTATGGATGTTCTGAATGGTCTTAATTTTTCTGTGCCAATATTGCTTTGGTGAACACCACTGTACACATGAATTTACAACTAGAAGAGTATGAATAATATGACCCATCTTTAGTCATAAAGAGTCCCATAAACATATATAGCCAGGGCACCAAGCCAAAAACCTTTACTAATATATGTGGTCCATCAAAAAAGTGAATTGAAAGTAGGGCTCTATATAGCATTGTGTGTCCATTTTGGATTTTTTCCCCAATATAATAAATAGGCAATAGTTATGTCTCATTATTCTAATTTTATTTTTCAATTAGCAGTGAAGCGGATCAACATTTTAAAATTTCTTAATATTTCAATATTGTTTTACTGATTGTAAACCTTTAAAACATTATAAATAACTATTATGAGCAAAGTAAAATTCTTAGGATCATGTTACATAGAATAGAAAGAGTTCGCTCACCAGGCACCGGCAGAGCCAAACACTAAACACTGAGAATTGAAGTGGAGAAATATTTTGCTGACGAATGGCACCATCCAGCAGAATGTGAAGCTAATGCTCAAAAGCTTGAACTCCTCCAAGTCTTCGAATGACTTGTTGGTTACAGATTATGTAGGGTAAAATCACAGGGCAGTGTAGGTTAGGGAGCCAGAATGTGCTGGGAGCTGACGGGTCAGAGGTAAAGTTGAGGACAGCTCAGGTCTTCCAGCATCTCTCTGTCTGTGTCATGGGGTTGGTCCACCTTAAGGCTACTGTCTTCTGCCTCGGGGGTTGCATGCATGCATATACAATGTTGAGACTAATATCCTTGCATACATATTTTTGTACACTTCTCTGATATTTCCTTGGGAAATGATGGAAATCATGGATCAAAAGGATTTCATCTGTTTAAGGATTTTATTATATTTTGTCAAACTGCCTTCCATACAGCTTGTAGTAATATATCCATGAACTTTCTCAACTTTCCCAACAATGAGCATTGATAGCATTTTAAATCTTGGATATTCCAATAGGTGAAAAAGATATCTCACTTTTTATTTGCATATTTTGATTACTGGCAAGGTTAGCCATCAATTATATGTGTATATAGCTTTGCATATTTGTATCCAAGGAACTAATCTGTTAAAAGTTTTGCAGTCTTAATTTTAGTCAGTCTTTCCAATTCCTGTGTAAACAGATCTGTACCAATTTGTGCTTCCTCAGGCAATGTATGAGGCTGTTGGTTTCTCCACACCTTCACCATATTATGTATATTTTATTACTGCTAATCTAAAAGCAAGACATTATTCCAATTATTCCAATTTATATTTGTTTATTGTTGAGGCTGGATATTATGTTTATTGGTCATTCATAGTGGCATCTTTGCTCATTTTTATATTAAAAGTTTTTACCTAAAGCAGAAAGAAAATACAAGCAGCCTGAAAATGATAAAATCTCAATTATAGCTCTAGAAGGAGCTTAGAGCAGAAAACCCAGCCTAAGGTTTTGCATTAAGCAAAGGAAATCTTCCCCCCTCACACCACACACTGAATATAAAATAATAATAGGCCAACTTTATTGTCTTTGGGAAATTATACAAGTCTTCTGGCTCTTCCTTCCCACAGCAAAGTGCACATACCTTGATTCTTCTATCTGAAGCACCCACTGTTAAGATATGGGAGGAATATAGCCCTGGCTGAAATGAATGCAGATGAGCTCAAACTGAAGAATAAATCACAGTGGAGTGCATTGCAACCCAACAGATCTCTGGAACTGCTGCGGTGGAAAAGGAAGCCATTTTCTTTTTCTTTTTTTTCTTTTTTAAAGATTTTATTTCATTATTTTGAGAAAGAGGGGAAGGGAGAGAGGCAGAGAGGGAGAGAGACATCAATGTATGGTTGCGTTTCACCTGCCTCCAGCCACAAATCTGACTGGAGACCTGGTTTGCAACCTGGTGATGTGCCCTGGCTGGGGAATCGAACCTGCGACCTTTGGGTTCGCAGGCCAGCGCCTTATCCACTGTGCTACTAGCCAGGGCTAGGAAGCCATTTTCATGGAAGAATATAATATAATAAAATCTTACTGCCTCTTTTCCAGTTTACTACTTTGTTTAAATTTAAATTCCTCATTAGTGACTACTGAAACCTTGCTTACATTCCTTTATAATGAACACTAACTTCTTTTGTTCTACCAATTTTTCATAAATGTATTGCTTTTCTTTGTCTAAATAGTATTAAAAAAAGGTCCCTTGTTTGATAGTTTCTTTGAGGCTCATTTTATGATCTGAGCATCATAATAATCATACATGGCATAACCCAAAGCCATTTGGGTGTCAGAGAAATATATGAATTAGATTGAAACAACATTGCACCAGATTATGTTTACATAGGTTCACTTTCAGGACCTGCCATTGATGGCATCAGGAATAACAAAATAATTTGAGACTGATCACATCCACATGAGTTTTTCTGTTTCATGCACGTGGAAGGGGATTACAAACTCAGCAGCAAGTTGGATTGTCAGTGCAGCTGCTGCTTGAATCAGGTGGCAATGCTGGAACTAAGGGACAAAAGCAGGATTAATTGCCCCACTGCGTCCTTTCACCTCTGGAGATGTAAGATATTCTCTCCCAAAGTACTGGGCTGGGCATATTCTCTCCACTGCCATGTAATTGGTGTGTCCCATCCCAACTTCATCTTTTCTCCACTTGTATTCAGATCTTTTCATCTTTATTATTGCCAAGAGATCCCTTTCTGGAAACAACTGTATTCAGTGGTCAAATTGCACTACTAAGGTGTGTGGACCCAGAGAAGGTAGAGTCACTAAACAGTGTCAGGTATTAATGAAGTGTGGAATGTGCATGAAGTACTTTGACGACTGATCCATTACTGGATGGTACAAGTAAATAAGTTGCACCATTTGTCAAGCTGCAAACGGGTTGGAGAGCTGAAAGCGCGACACAGGTAAGACACACAAAAACCACAGGTGTGGCGAGAGTCAGCTGATCAGGCTGGAACAACAAATGTGACCTTGAAAAATGTCCAAAGTGATAAGACCATCAATTACACTGAGGGAGAGAACCAAAGATCTGATGTAACTAATCTGTCAGAAGTGAAGATGGTCAATGCTCCATCTTTGGGCAAGAGTCAAGTCTGACATATAGTAGTGGCTTCTGCATCAGAAACAGAGTTTATTTTTTTATTCTGTGCCCAGTCCCTGATGGCAACTGTGTTGCCTGTCTGATGGCAAGCAGGGCAGTGAAGATTTGATCAGCAGTTTGGTTTTAGTTTACCTCATCAGAGAACAGAAGTTTACTGTGGACGTCTCTGTGAGAACCCAGAAATTTTCTCAGCATCCATACCTTATTTCCAGTTTATGATCCCCAAAAGAGGTGTTTTTAATCTTCCAGTCTGTAGTCTTTCAAGTGGCAGATCAAGTGGCTAAGCCATTGACAACAGTAAAAAATATAACAAGTTTCATCACATGGAGGGTTGGCTGGACTTATGAGAACAATCTTAATTGAGCTTATTGAGCAGGAAGGAGTGTGATAACACTGTAGTCAATTTCTTTTTTTTTTTTTTTAAGATTTTATTTCATTATTTTTAGAAAGAGGGGAAGGGAGAGAGGCAGAGAAGGAAAGAGACATCAATGTATGGTTGCGTTTCACCTGCCTCCAGCCACAGACCTGACTGGAGACCTGGTTTGCAACCTGGTGATGTGCCCTGGCTGGGGAATCGAACCTGCGACCTTTGGGTTCGCAGGCCGGCGCCTTAACCACTGTGCTACCAGCCAGGGCTGTAGTCAATTTCTGACAGTCAACCACCAGGACATCACCTATACAGTGGAAGCTTTGCACATCAGAGGATAAAAGCACTCACACTAAATGCTGACACCCAGCGCCCCACCCCCGACAAAGACATACACTGGTAGTGAAACAGAACCCACGGGCTTTTCAGTTATGAGGGGCTCATCTCCTCACTGCCAAAGGAAAAGCTCTTCACAACAGAGTTGGTGAAAAGGAAATGGATTTGTTTATTTAAAGGTTATACAGATGTAGGTTAAAGGTGGAACTCTGCAGTTAAGTCCCACTCTTGTTAAAACACCCCAAAAATATCCAGTCCTGCCAAATCAGGCCAGTTTTAGAACAGAGAAGTCAGTCAGAGGTATCATTGTTTTTTTCCAGGAAAATAGAATTCCATGGTTTCTTATTTCCCAGGCACAGTTCAGGTTTACCAGCAGCTCCCAGCTCCCACTCATCTGTGCTTGATTGGAGAAGGTCCCGCATGATTTCCAGCTTTTAAGTCAGAATCTCTTTCAAAACATGTGGCTGTCTAACTGTGAGCTTCTTTCTAACCTAAACTTCTTGCATGCCACGTGGTCTTCCCCCTTGAAAACTGCGTGTTCTCTGTCTCTTAACAGCATGCTCTGCCCCCTGCACAAACTGCAAGTTCTCCCCCACTTAATGGCTGCCATGTTATTTTTAAATCCCTGATCAAGGCCTTTTACGCAGTGGGTGACCGGGCCTGGCCACTGGTAGAATCTTGCACAGCCCCATAAGCTTCTTCCTCACTATTCTACAGTCAAAACCTCTCCTATTTTACTGGCGCACGGAGGGCAAAGGCTGTGCTCCACTGAGTGCCATCTCCCATTCCCAAACCACAGGCTTTGGGGATGGCTTTCTTCTACCCTCTAACAGTAGCAAATAGCAGGGGAGTTGGCCCAGCTAGCAAGTCTCTATTTGTGTCAATGTCCCAAGTGGGAGAAATCCCTAGAGATTTATGGGCATTTATATAGTACAAGCATGTAGCACATCAATTTTCTTAGACATTTTCACAACAGTAGATTGAATGGTTACAGAGGGCCCCATCCACAATGTCATTTAACTCTTTTCCCTCCATGGTTTTACTCAAACCCTATGGGTCGAATCCAGGCTGTTTTTGTTCTTTATGGGAACAACAGACCAAGGAATTTAACACCTGTGTTTCAGAAGTAAACAGCAGCTCTGAGTAGGTCTGGGCAGGAGAAGAGAAAACAGGGGGAGGGGAGAGGTCTGCAGGAGGCCAGCCTGAGGGGGATGGCTGGAGGCTTTTTCTCCTTTGTCTCCTGGCCCCAGGAAGACTCCAGTGAGTCTTCCTTTCTTCCTCCTCAAACACTACAACTCACACCCCAAATCTACCCTGGAGACCTCAATGCCATTGGCCACCTCTGAGCTCTGTGCCTGCTCTTACCATAAAGAGTTTAAATGCCTCCCCATGCAAGTCCCCCTGCATACCATTTTTTTTTTAATTTATTTTTTGAGAGAGGAAGGGAAGGAGAAAGATCAGTTGCCCTCTCACCTGGCCCACAATCTGGCATGTGCTCTGACTGGGAATTGAATCAGCAACATTTTGGTTTTCAAACCAGCTCTCAACCCAGGGCTCTTTTGTTATTGTTGCTCTTTAAAGCAGCTGAAATCCTGGTAAAGGAAGGAGGGAATCAAGGTATGTGAAGGGTGAGAGTAGCTCTGCCCCAGTAAGCAACACTTTTTATTTACTTTCAGTTCGGAGTAGCTGCCTACTTGGGCTCAACAAATGAACTTCCACTGGATTTTAGTACCTAAGCCTGTACATGATCACTTCTGACACTGTTTGCTTCCGTTTCGGTGGCTCCATTGACTCACCAGCCATAGTCATATTCCCTTTTAACTAGGGCTCCAGGCCTGGCTGTTCATTATCATGGTAACATCTCATCCTTTACACACACCTAGGGGAGAAGGACCTAGAACGAAGGTACCAAACTCAGAGAAAAATATCAGATTCGTGCTTTTGTTAGAGTGGGAGAAAGCCAAAAATCCCCTATTCTGGTTTGGAAAAGGGGTGGGGTGGGGTGGGTTGAGGCTCAGCGGACTAGCCTTTGTCCTTTGCGCGCCAAAAAAATAGGAGGGGCTTTACCCTTAGGATAGTGACAAAAAGGCTTACAGTGCTGAGTAAAATTCTGTCAGTGGTCAGAACTGTTTACTGTACCCATTATGTCAAAGAATGCAATCAGGGAATGCAATCAGGGATTTAAAAACTCTCTCTCTCTCTCTCTCTCTCTCTCTCTCTCTCTCTCTCTCTCTAAGACCTGTGGCCTAAGGACCAGGAAATGACTCACCTGCTTTGGGAGGGGGTGGCAAGGAGGACAAAGGGGTGGAAGGGTGACCTGCAACTTGCTTACAGATAGGGAATTACATACTGTATGAGAGTTAGGAAGTGTGCATAAGATCCTTTCCTAATTGAGTACAGCAGCTGCTGGGAACTTTGAATTTATAACTGGAATGCTAAGCTGTGAACTTTTGTGTTTCTGAAAGACAGTACCTCTTGTTTGTCTATTTTAAAACTGGCGTGATCTGGCAGGACTGTATTCTGTGTGTTTTTAAAGGGAGTAGGATTTAATGACAGAATTGCACTTTAATCTAAATTTGTATACTCTTCAGATAAACAGAAGTACCTTTCCTTTTCACTCAACTTTATTATTAAGAGGTTTTTTCTTATTTTTTAATTTTATTGTTGTTGTATTACATCCATCCCCTTTTTGCTCTCCTCTGTCCCCCTCCCCACCCACCTTTTTTTTTTTTTTTTTTTTTCTGGCGGTGGGCAGTAAACTGGCCCATGAAAACTGAGGAACCCCAGGGGTCCTGTTACAGTGAGTGTGGAGAAAGGTGGCCAAAAGGTAAAAACTTCCAGTTATATGAGAAGTAAGAACTAGGGATGTAATGTACAGCACGATGCCTGTAGTTAACCACTGTTGCATGATATAGCAAAGTTGTTAAGTGAATAAATCAAGGAGTTCTAATTACAAGGAGAACTTTTTTTCCCATTTTTATTGTATCTACATGAGATGATGGATGTTAACCAAACTTACTGTGGTAATCATTTCACAGTATATGTAAGTCCAACCTTTATGCTGTATACCCAAAACTCATACAGTAATGCATGCCGGTTGTATCTCAATAAAACAGGGGTGTGGGGGGTAGGACTAAAATACCCAGTGGAAGAATATTATAACAAAGCCTGGATGAATTTTTGTGTGATGATCAAAAATGCCCTACATAATAGTGACTTCTTAAGTTGATACTAAGCCACAAGAAAAGTAGGTGATTGAGGGGAACCATTGCCTAGAAGCTAAATAGTCTCTCTCTCTCTCTCTCTCTCTCTCTCTCTCTCTCTCTCTCTCTCTCTCTTTGTGTGTGTGTGTGTGTGTGTGTACTTTTCCCTTGAGATGGTAGCTGCTGTTAAACAGAGGGAGGAGAGGTGGTTTGTTTCAGTCCTGCCTCTCACCACTTATCCTCTAACGTTCATTAACAGGTAAGACAGTGGGAGATTCTTCTTTAAAAAAAAATTTTATTTATCTTTAGAGAAGGAGGAATGGAGGCAGAAAGAGAGGGAGAGAAACATCAATGTGCCTTTGCCTCTCAAGTACCCCCATGTAGGGACCTGGCTCACAACCCAGGCAAGTGCCCTGACTGGGAATTAAACTAGTGACCCTTTGGTTCGCTGGCTGCTGCTCAATCCACTGAGCCACACCAGCCAGGGCTGGACAGTGGCAGATTCTTACACCCTTTTTTTTTTTTTTTTTTTTACTTTTTAAAAAATTTTATTTATTTTTATTTTATTATTTTAATTTTTATTAAAAACTTTTTTTACATCAATGTATGGTTGCCTTTCACATGCCTCCAGCCACAGACCTGGCTGGAGACCTGGCTTGCAACCTAGTTATGTGCCCTGACTGGGAATTGAACCAGTGACCTTTGGGTTCACAGGCCAGTGCCCATCCAATGAGCCACCAGCCAGGGCAGATTCTTACACCTTTTCACTTGCCCACCATTTGTGCAGGAGCATTCCCTACTAGATCCCAGAAAGTCTTCTCACATTTCCTAAGCTGGCTGTGTGGGCCCTCATTCTTCCTCTTCCAGAAATCCTCATTTCTCTCAGCCTCCCATCCTTATCTTCAAAACTGTCCAACACGTGCAAAATTTGAGACTTTACCCTACTTACAGACTATAAAGTTAGCCTATTACTGTTTCATGGATACTGGCCGAAGACATAAGGCTACAGAATCAGAGACAAGACACTATATTATTCACTGTAGAAGTAGTACTCAGAGTGTTTGTATAATGTTTATGTCAGTTCCCATGTAGCCAAGTACCATGGAGTGGGGGTGACACAAAGGGACCATCATGGGTATCTGTGTTATAGGAAAATGTCAAAGTAAGAAGTGTCAAAAAATGTAGAGAGCTTATTTGAACCAAATTGACAATTGCCAGGAAGCAAAAATCTCAATGAGTTGAAAAAAAAATTCTCTGGAGAATGGCAGTTGTGCAGCTTATTTTATTTTATTCATTTACTTTTAAAGATTTTATTATTTCCAGAGAGAGAGGAAGGGAGAGAGGCAGAGAGGGAGAGAGACATCAATGTATGGTCACCTTTCACCTTCCTCCAGCCATGGATGTGGCTGGAGGCTTGGCTTGCAACCTGGTTATGTGCTCTGGGTGGGAATTGAACCAGCAACCTTTGGGTTCGCAGGCCGGCTCCTTATCCACTGTGCTACCAGCCAGGGCTGTAGCTTATTCTATGCATTAGAATAAAATAATGTGAGGAGACATAAGGAGGGTTACATGAAATCCATTGATGGTAAATTAAGAGGATGGGAGAAAGCAAAGTGGGGAAATCTCCGGGTTTGGATAAAAAGTAAAACAAACAAGCACAGACTTCTTTTACATTGATGGGTACAAGATAGTTGATAATTAACATCTACAGCACATAGAGATGGCATTCAGAGACCAAGATAACAATGAGGTGGTTCTGTGATCTCATGCTCTGGTGGGATGGGTGTGCCCTTAGTGGTCTGGAAAAAGAAATTATTCTGACATTTAAAATTTTTTTAATTTTAAGATTTTATTATTTTTAGAGAGAAGGGAGTGGAGTGAGGCAGAGAGGGAGAGAAACATCAATGTATGGTTGCCTTTTACCTGCCTCCAGCTATGGCTCTGGCTGGAGACCTGGCTTGCAACCTGGGTATGTGCTCTGACTGGGAATTGAACCAGTGACCTTGGGGTTCACAGGATGGTGCTCAATCCACTGAGCCACACCAGCCAGGTATTCTGACATTTAAAAGAAGTGTTAGTGTTTGAGATGCAGAAGGACAATAGTCTCACTTAAGGGAAAGATTGACCTTTGTCAGGGAGGCTACAAGTCTAGGACATGTAAATGGCTAGCTGCCGTGACCCACTTTTACTTAGGAATTTTTATGTTTAGGCCATCCTGTTTGGTTACTTTTGGTCTCTGAGTTGGTAGGGTCCACCATGCAAGCCTCCCTTGAGCTTCTCAGGTTTAGTATGTGGCACCTTTTTTTTGGTCCATGAGAAGATAGTGAGGTTGGGGGATTCACTGCTTTTATAACATGCAGAAGCCAGCTTGTTCTTTGAGGTGAAACATTGCATCTTTCAAGGTGAGAAGTTGTCAGGGTAAAAGTGGCTAGGGTCTTAGACAGTAAGAATGTACAGAAATACACAAGGCCCATGGTGAATTGCCTCTCTCAATAGATAAAACCAGGGGGAAATATTGTAAATCACATGCAGCAGGTAGTCAAATATCAATGTTTTATTCAATGTCATTTTGTTATAACAATGATGAGAAAACATTTCTTGCCCGGGCCACTGCCTGTGTGGAGTTTGCATGTTGTCCTCATGTCTACATGTTTTTCTTTTTCCAGATCCTTGTTTCCTCCCACTTCCCAAAACTGTATGTGAGATGAACTAGCATGTCTATGTTGTCTCAGTCTGAGTAAGTGTGGGATGTGAGTGTCCCTGTGGTGGCCTGGTGGCCTGTCCAGGCTGGGTCCTGCCCTGTGCCCTGAGCTGCCCAGAGAGGCTCTGGCCACCTGTGACTCTGAACTAGAATAATCAGACTGGAAAATCATGATCTGACTTATTTTTATTGTCTTTCTTTTTTTTTTTTTTAATTTTATTGTTGTTGTATTACATCCATCCCCTTTTTGCTCCCCTCTGTCCCCCTCCCCACCCACCCATTCCCCCCAAAGTTATCTTTCTTAAATGCGTGCATAGTTTATGTTTATTTATTTAAAGTTTACTTATTTATTTATTTTTAGAGAGAGGGGAAGGGAAAGAGAAAGAGAGGGAGAGAAACATCACTGTGTGGTTACCTCTTGCCCACCCTCAGTTGGGGACCTGGTTGGCAACCCAGGCATGTGCCCTGAGTGGGAATCAAACTGGTGACCCTTTGGTTCACAGGTCGACGCTCAATCCACAGAGCCATACCAGCCAGGGCTCTCCTATTTATTTCAATGTTTAATATTGGAAGTGTTTGAATCTTTATTAAAAGTTTTCTAAAAATAAAGTTTTCTGATGTTTTTGTGATGAGAAATAAGTTATAGGAACTTAACTCCTGTTTATATCAATAGGCCTCTAGTAAAATTGGTTACATTATATGCCATATCACTTAAAGTCTTAGTTTCCAGGAACTGATTGGTAACATTAAATGAGGACTTAGTATATTTGACAAAGGACTTTTACCCAGAATATGAAGAATTCTCAACAGTAAAAGAACAACCCAATTTAAGAGTGAGTAAAAGGTGCTTCACAAAAGAGAATATACATATAGAAAATAAACACATAAAAAAGATGTTCAATGGCTTTCCATTAGGAAAATTCAAATGTAAACCACCATTAGATACCACTACAGGTTTGCAAACGGCCCTCTTCTCATTGTAGCCTCTCATGGTGGAGAGCGGAGGCAGAGAAGCTAGCTCTCTGCTGTGTCTTCTCATAAGTTCATGAGAGCTCCATCTTCATGATCTAATCACCCTTCCCAAAGGCCCCACTTCCTAATACCATCGTGCTGACAATTAGGGGTTTCAACGTAATAAGTTTTGGGGACACACACACCGCATTGTCCATAGTAATACCTAGTAGAATGGCTAAAATTGAAAATACTGATAAGGTGGGTCGGGAAGAGGACAGAGGGGAGCAAAAAGGGAATGGATGTAATACAACAACAATAAAATTAAGTTTAAAAAATACTGATAATACCAAATACTGATGAGGATGGGGAACAACCAGAACTCTCATTTATTGCTGCTGATGGGAGTGCAAAATGAAACAGCCACTTTGGGAAATAGTTTGGAAGTTTCTTACAGAGTTAAACATACACTTACTATATGACCCACCTATCCTATTCCTAAGTATTTACCCAAGTGAATTGAAAACTTAGTGTTTCCACAAAAAAATAAAACTTAACAAATATGTATAACAACTCAATTCGTAATTGTCAAAAACTAGAAACACCACAAATATTGTTCAACGAGTGACTGGATAAGCAAACACTGGTACGTCCGTACAAAAGAGCACACTACTTAGCAATAAAGAGGAATGAACTATTGATATGCTTAACTACTTATATGAAGCTCAAAGGCATGCTGAGTGAAAGAAGCCAGTTTCCAAGGTTGCATATTATATGATCCCATTTATGTGGCCCTTCTCAAAAGACAAAGCTAGAGTGATGGGAGAGAGAAATGGTTACCAGAGGGTAGTGGTGGGAGAAAGTGTCACCATAATGCCATTGAGGAATATATAACGCATTGGAAAGACATTTACAAGATTTTGTTACAATATAGAAACAAGATAGTATGTAGAGAAATACTACATAAAAATTGTATTTAGCCCTGGTGGTGGTGCTCAGTGGATTGAGCACCAGCCTGCGAATCAAAGCGTTGCCAGTTTGATTCCCACTCAGGGCACATGCCTGGGTTGTGAGCCAGGTCCCCAGTGTGGGGTTCAGGAGAGGCAACCACACATTGATGTTTCTCTCCCTTGCTTCCTCTCTTCCCCTCTCTCTAAAATAAATAAATAAAATCTTTTAAAAAATTGTATTTACATTTAGGTGGAGAGTGAAAAGAATGTAAACTAAATGCCATAATGTTCTGCATGGCTATCTGAGGTATGGGATATCAGGTGATTTTATTTTCTGCTACTGGGTTTATCTGTATTTTCCAAATGTTCAATGCTTGTAAGCAGCAAGCAATGAGAATTTACTTAACTAGAGCAGCTTTGCCCCCTGGTGGCTCATTCAGTAATTGTCTGCTTTCAGTCTGAGGGAAGAATGCTGTGCTTCATTTACTAGAATGAAGAGCATGGGTCACTGTAGACTTTAATCTTAAAGCAGAACTGTCAAGATTCATAAATCTTTCAGTAGGACAAGTATACGTTATAGAAGAGTGTGGTCTTGTGGAATTCTGATTATTACCTTTGACTGTCTCACATAATATGCTCTTAACTAACAGAAGACACAAAGAAACACCAACAACTGGAAGAGGAAAATAGGTTCCAGGATTAGCTGGGCACCATTAATAGAGTTAAAGGCAATCCACATGGTATAAAGATGTTTGCAATACATATATCTAACAAGGGATTTTTTCCAGTGTACATAAAGAACTCTTTTAAAAATATAAATAATAAAACACTGGAAAATAGTAGAAACATGGACAAAAGACATGAACAGGTATTTCCCAAGGGCCAGTAAACATGAAAAACATACTTAGCTTCATTACTCATCAGGGAAATGAAAATGCAAACCACAATGTGATGCTACCACATATCCACCAAAATGAGGAGATTTGAACACAATACAAGAATAGTAGGTGCTTATGAGAATATAGAGCAGCCAGAATTCTCATATCCTAATGGTGAGAGTATAAATTGATGCAGGCACTTTTGAAAATCACTTGGAACATCTGAACAAGTGCACTCCCTATAATCTAGCAATTCTACTTCAAGATTTATACTTAACAGAAATACCTGCATATGTTTACCAGTAGTCATGTTCAAAAATATTCATAGCAGCATAGTTCATAATAGCCAAAAGTGGGAAAATTACCCAATTGTCCATGAAAAGTAGAATGAATAGATAAGTTATATATAATCACATAATAGAACACTAAACAACATGAGGACAAATGGGAAGGATATGAGTCACCTTCGCAAACATAATATTGAGGAAAAGATGGAAAATGTGTAAGAATACATATGGTCTGATTCTATTTCTATAAAGGTCAAAAACATGCAAAATTATCATGTTATGAGTCAGAATAGTGGTTACTCTCAGTGGGTAGTAACTGGAAGGAGGCCTGAGTGGGACTTCTGAGGTGCTGGTAATATGCTGTTTCCCGTTTGGGAGCTGCTTGTTATACAGATGGGCTCAACTTTTGAAAGTTCATGTACTGTACCCTTAAGACTTGTGCTCATTGTCTGTATGTCTGTCAGGGAGCAATTTTTAAAAATTTAACCTAAACCCTGGCTGGTGTGGCTCAGTGGATTGAGCACCATCCTGTGAACCCCAGGGTCACTGGTTCAATTCCCAGTCAGGGCACATACCCAGGTTGCAAGCCAGGTCTCTAGCCAGGTCTGTAGCTGGAGGCAGGTGAAAGGCAACCATACATTGATGCTTCTCTCCCTTTCTTCTTCCCTCCCTGCCCTTCTCTCTGAAAATAACAAATAAAATCTTTTAAAAAATCATATTTTGTCAGAAGTTTTAGCAATATAAGCTTATATACAGAATTATTGAAAAGAGGAGAACAAAAACCTTATCAAATTGTAACTATGCAATATATGTGTGGATAATATAATGTATATATTATAGTGAATAATTATATATGTAATATATATTATACATATGTATATAAGATACACATGCCCAAACATACATTTATATACAGAGAGAGAACAAAAAGTGTTAACATCACATAGTATTTTGGTCTTTTTGGGCTGCCCTAACAAAATACCACAGGCTGAGTGGCTTAAACAACAGATATTTATTTCTTTACAGTTGTGGAGGATAGAAGTTAGAGGCCAAGGTATTAGCAGGGTTGGTTTCTTCTGAAGTCTCTCTCCTTGGCTTTCACATGGCTGCCTTCTCATCATGTCCTCACATGCATAGGCATCCCTAATGTCTCTCTGTGTGTCCAGGATTCTTCTAAGGACCTGAGTCACATCGGATTAGGGCCCACCTTAATGAGCCCATTTAACCTTAACTACATCTTTAAATGCCCTATCTCTTCAGAATGCAGTCACATTATGAGGTACTAGGGGTTAGGACTTCAACATCTGAATATGGAGAAGGACACAATTCGATCCGTAACACGTAGACACCAAGTTTTTTTTTTTTTTTTTTTTTTTGTTTTTGTAAACCAAATACAGCAAGGAAGGAGTGTAGGAGCAGTGGGCACCAAGTGTGAAAAGGCTGAGGCAGGACATGGGGAAGAGTGCCTTGATCATTCCCTGGTGGTTAGTACCATCATTAACACAAAGGGAAGAAAAAGGGGGAAGAGCCCCTGAGGAAAGAAGACCCAATCAGCACCTCAAAGTCATGTGGCTTTTTACATTTCCCACAAACAATTGCATAGTTATGCCTGTGTAAAACATATCGGAAGGACAAAAAATGAAAATATTTAGAATTTACTAAAACGGAGCCACGGTTGCCCCCTGGTGGCTCATTCAATAATGGTCTGTTTTGGGGTGAGGAAAGAATGACGTCCTGCCCTGACGCTGAAGAACAAATATTACTGAGATCTTAATTCCAGGGTCTCATGTGAGGCTCACCATATCTCTGAGTACAACAAAGGCTCTGACATTTTAAATGTTGCCCTTGTGACCATCTGACAATATACTCCCAGCCACTGTAAGACAGAGCAACACCAACAGTAAGAAGAGAAAAATAGGTTCCAGGATCAGCTGGGCATTTGTGGCAGGGCCTCTGCGATCAGTGGGCTAAAGAGGGAAGGTGCTTGGAATTGGGGCAGGGGGTTCTGGATTGAAGGAGAAGGGGCCCATCGAAGTAAGGGTCTGAGGAGCAGAGTAGATTTAGTGACTCTCTGGGGGATCAATAGGAGGGTGAGCATGAAGAGGATTCAAGATGAGTGGGAGAAGGTTGTCCTATCAGCAAGAAGGCCAACATTAGCAGAGTACAGGGAAGGTAAGCAGCTCAGTTGTGGGCCAGCAGCTACTGAAGCAAGCCGGGCTACCAAAGCCTTCCTGTAGGCTGTTCAACCTCATTATGATACCAAGCCTCCCTCCCACCTCCAAGTTTTTAGTGGCCCATAGTTTCCTCTTGAGGATCCCTGAAAATCCCTTGAATTTTCCAGAGACAGTGATTTCCCAGCTGACTTTTTCTTACTCCCTGGGTGTAACAGGGAATGGGCGGTGCTGGGCCTGGTCCTGGAGCTGAGATTGGAACTCCCTGTACTTTAGGATGCTTGGATAGTCAGCTTTGACTAGGGGAGAAATATAAGGGTGGAAAGGGGAGGACTCATTGACAAAGGAGCACTCACTCATGACTTGAAGTTTGATATCTTGGCAAGGGCCCATGGAGCCATGACTAATATGCTGCTGGGATGGCTACTGGAGGCTGGGGAATGGGAGATTGGGGAGAACAAACAATGGTTACAATAAACAAAGTGAAAACATACCAGAACTGATTAGATATTGGGTAAAGAGTCAGAAAGTTCAAAATGTCAGGGATGTGGCAATGTTAGAATAGAGTTACGATGTAAGCCCAGATGAACTGCTGCATGAGTATGTTCCCTGGGAAGGCTCAGTAGACATTCCTTCACCAGGAATACACTGGTGAGCATGGGCACTAGCTTCTTTGGGATCAATAGTGATTGCCTTTTGTAGACCAGGATTGACATCCATGCTGTGATGGAACTGGGCCCCCCAGTATCCTGAACATCATAGGATTCTGATATAGCAGAAGCCAGTGATGATATTTAACTGACCTAGGCAAGACTGAAGTAATTGCCATAGTTAGCCATATTATGGACTGAATTGTGTCTCCTCAAATTTATATGTTGATGTCCTAACCCCCAGTACCTTAGGATATGACTGTGTTTGGAGATAGGCTCTCTAGAGAAATAATTAAGGTAAAGTGAGGTCACATGGGAGGGCCCTAATCAAATATGTCTGGTGTCCTTACAAGAATAGGGAAGACTGTGTGAAGACACAGGGGAAAGACAGTCACCTAACAAGCCAAGGAGAAAAGCCTCAGAAGGGATCAACCCTGCCAACACCTTGATCTTGGACTTCTAGCCTCCAGAATTGTGAGAATATAGATCATTGTTGTTTAAGCCACCCAGTCTGAGGTACTTTGGCAGTTCAAGCAGACTAATACAGAACACAAGGCTAGAGTAGCGACCAGAATGCTGTGAACTGTAGAAATCTCTAGCAAGGGTTAATAGGCATTGTATTCTTAGGGACAAGAAAGATGGGCAGCCAACTAGGGTGATGGTTGACTTATACAATCTCTAGAAATTTACAGCTGGGGAGCAAAAGGCACTGCAATGGAAAATCATGATCCTTCATCCAGTTTCCAATCTAAATTGGTTTACAGATCCAGAGTCTAGCAATTGAAAAAGGCTGGGTGCCCTTGGGGAAGAACTCCATAATGCCATTGCAACTATGTATAAGAAATATTCCCCTGGTGCTTCCCCAAATGTGCCAATGTCCATTTACTTTCAGTTATATTGAAAAGGAAGTTGAACAAAGCTGGTATTTCACCAAGGCTAGTACTCATAGGTAATGGATGGCAAAGAAGCTGCTACAGGGTTAGGAAAACAGCATCTCAGACTCTACCCCAGACCTTCTGAATCAGAATCCTCATTAAAAAAACAAAACAAAACAAAACAAAACAAAACAAAACATGATTTGCATGCACATTAAAGTTCGAGAAGCACTGCTCCATACCTGTTATGTGTCTAGAACAGGTCATTGATCTATTCAAACAAATAACTGGTTACCAAGCACTGTGCAAGGAAATATAATAGAACTAAGAATATGGTTGTGAATGGAAACCAGTCCCCATCCTCAAAGAGCTCATGGGGGACAGACAAACTGTGACCCAGTCTGCTAAGTGTTCATTTAGGTGTAAGTGCAGAATGTGTGGGCGCATGGACAAGGGGCACTAGAAAAAAAGAAAAAAGAAGCTGCTATGGACTGAACGTTTGTGTCTCACCCAAATTTATATGTTGAAGCACTCCCCACCTTGTGCCAAATCTTCAATGTGATGGTGTCTTAAAGTGGGGCTCCTAGAAGGTAATTAGGGTTAGATTAGCTTATGAGGGTAGAGCCTCCATGATGGGGTCAATATACTTATTAAAAAAGGAAGAGACATGAGACCCCTCTTCCTCCCCCCACTCTCTGGGCTAAGAAAAGGCCATATGAGCACATAATCAGAAAGAGCCCTCATCAAGAGCCCAGTCATGCTGATCTTGGACTTCAAGCCTCTATAAACTTGAGAAATAAATGTTTGCTATGTAAGTCACCCAGCTATTTGTTATAGAAGCCTGAACTGACAAAGACGTGTCAAAGTCAAAAAGGTCATCAGCATAGAGCATCCAGAAGCCAGACATGACAGTGAGGCAGTATGTCAAAGCCAGTTAATACCATGGAGAATAGAAGCAGACATAATCCTGCTCTTGTCATCAAACTGTTTAAGCTCAACATGTGGTAACTTAAAAATTATTTGCATGAATTCCTGGGAGCTTGGTAGAGTAGTGAAGGAATCGAAAGATGTCTGGGGATATCCTTGTCTTTTTGGGAGCTGATACCAAGGGGCACTTATCCTTCTTTACCACCACATCAACAGCAGAATCCTGGACTGTACAAACTTGAGTTTTGACCCCCATTTGCATTCCTTCTGTTCTTGCATTTTTTGAAATGATGCCATATTCTAAGGTGACCCAGTTAATTAAGAATTATTATCATTGAATAAAACCACCTTGTTATTTTAAAATACAAGGAGCTGAAGAAAACAGACCTGGAGCATTAAGGACATTTAAATTGGTCAGTATTTTCATCAAAGTAAAAGAGATTGTAGAGACTATACCATTTTGAAAATTCATATCACCCTAACAAGGTTTTATTGCATTTCTTAGCACCTACCTTTCAACACAGAAAATCCTCAGGCCTAATGAATCCCAAGGAGACAATCTTAGACTTGCTTTGGCAGCACCTGTGAAACTGGACAAGTTTAAAGGATGGTGTTGCTCCTGGCTTAACACCTGCATAAATGGATGCGGAATGTTTGCTCTTTGTTGTGAGAAAGGTCTTAAGAAAGGAATTTTATTTTATTTTTATTTATTTATTTTTAAAATTTTATTGTTGTTGTATTGCATCCATCCCCTTTTTTGCTCCCCTCTGTCCCCCTCCCCACCCACCCATTCCCCCCAATTATTTTATTTTTAAAAAAGATTTTATTCATTAATTTTAGAGAAAAGGGCAGGGAAGGAGGAAGAAAGGGGAAGAAACATCAGTGTATGGTTGCCTTTCTTTCACCTGCCTCCAGCTATGGACCTGGCTGGAGACCTGGCTTGCAACCTGGTTATGTGCCCTGACTGGGAATCGAACCAGCTACCTTTGGGTTCACAGGCCAGTGCCTAGCCACCAGCCAGGGTAAGAAAGGAATTTTAGTACATGTTAATGGAATTCCTTTAAGAACTTTAGTAAATCACAACCCATGCAGCAGGGACTTAGCAGGAAGCTTAGGGCAGAGATTTCTTTCTCCCCTAGGGTTACAGTTACCATCTGTTTAAAATGACTATTTTTTATCATGGAACATAGTTTTATTCTTTACACAAACTGAGGAGCACATGATTTTATTTTTAACTACTAACTCAATACTGAGTTACACCTGAGATGAAAGCTTGCTGGGAAGCATTTAAGTCAGATCTCAGGGCAAAGCACAGTTGACTGCAGTGAGACCACACAGGCTGAAGATCTGGGAAATGAGCTGGAGTTTTTCCATGAGGCGCAGCGACAGGCACTGAAGGACAGATATAGTTTTGGAGTCCCAGATAAGGTGGCAGCTTTAGTTTTGGCTCTGTGGACAGAAGAGGTTGAGGATTCCCAACCTGAAGGTACAAGGAACATATTGACAGAAACTTTGAGTAGGGAATGAACCAGAACCTTTGCAGAGTTACTCTGAGGAATGAAGCCCCTGTTAGTTAAAGGGGGAGGATGGTTACCTAGTTGGACAAATACAAGGATGTAATAATTTTTGTGAATACCCTTGAGTCTCTACTGGAATCTTACTGCTACTACAAGATGATGCCTTCTCTCCCCTCCCCCTGACTCATACACATAAAGAAGCCCAATGTATAGGAAGGAACATAGGTTTTAGAGTCAAGCAGATCTGGATTCAAATCATGATTCTGTCATTTATTTACCTGTTACCTGACCTGGGACACATTACTTACCCTCTCTGATGTTCAATTTCCTCATCTATAAAATAGAAATAATAAGAGTACTTACCTTATCTGATATTTTTAGGACTAATGGAAGCAGTGAAGGTCTACTAAATTTATTAAGTCATCTTAATTCATTGGGGATGTATACATAAAATGGTTTCATTTAATCCCCCAATTGTGCTGTTTCATACTTTAACCTATCTTCTAAAGTATTTTATTTATTCATATTTTAAAGAGAGGGAAAGAGAGGGAGAAAGAAAGGGGAGAGACATCAATGTGTGGTTGCCTCTCATGTGGTCCCAGCTGGGGACCTGCTGGTAACCCAGGCATGTGCCCTGACTGGGAGTCAAACTGGCAACCTTTAGTTCACAGGCCAGTGCTCAATCCACTGATCCACACCAGCCAGGGTTAAATTGTTGTTTTCAGGAACCCTCTTCTCTCTATCTCTATTGACACAAATTTAGTTTGAATATTCATTATCACCTCTCATATGGATAATTGAAACAGTTTTCCAACTGGTTTGTAGGCTTCCCTGTTGCCCATCTTGCAGTCAAAATGATCTTTCAAAATCACAAATCCAATTCTGTCATTCACTCAAAACAGACAAGCAAACAAAAAACTTCAATGGCTCCTTATTTTCTTCAGGATAAGATAACTTGGCACCCGGGCTCTTCATAATCTGGTCCTTGTCCACTTGTCATTCAATCATGAAATAAGTACTTCATGGGCACCTACTCTGTGCCAGATACTGTTTCTAGGTTCTGAAGCCACAATAGTGAATGAAATATGACCCCCATCTTCAAAAAACTCATAGGACTAGTTCATAGATCTTGAAATTGACTAGTACAGAGAGCAGAGTGGGTTAAAGGATGGAAGTTGGGGGTGGAACAGCTGGAACAGAAGGTCCCTTCTTGTTTCCTAGGTATAAACACCAGCACCCATCTCAGGAGATGGTTTCTTAACAAAGTAGAAAATTTACCTTGGATAAATTGAACATAGAAATAAAGGAGAGAGTAGAACAGTGCCTGGGATTTACTTCTAACCTCCACAGCAGACCCAGAGGGAAAACAGGAAGTGGCATCCAGGGGTGAAATACACTAAGAATAAAGTCTTCCTTGCATGGCAATGGGGGTGTTGGGAGAATAACCTGAGCTGGCTTCTCTGCCCAATACACAAAGGGAAGTCTGTTTATTGGGGGACCCATCTGCTCAGACAGAGGCTGCAGTTAAGCAGTCTCTTCAAGGAAGATGATTTTGGAAAAATAGTTCTATGCAAATGCAAAGCTATTTTTCTTATTCATCAAAGTCCTCTAGATATAAACACAAACAATCAACAAAGGAACACCAAGTATTTGAAGGAAAGAGTAATATAAAAGAGGTCCAAGAAGAACAGAAAAAATATCTGATCCTGAAGGAACCGGATCAAAGGATTCAAAGGATCGAAGAATATCTTTAAAAAGTTTCCTTATTTATCACTCACTCCCGGGAAGAGGAAAAAAATATATTACATATATAAAATCAGCAAAGCAATAAGAAAATGAGAAATTTATTGTATAAAGATATGATTAGAAAAGACAATGATATGAAGGACACAGAGAGCTAAATTAGATTCTCAGGAAGATATAGAAAGAATGAAATAAATTTCATCTGTAATAAAAAGCTCATAAAAGAGAAATATTTTCTTTTTTCAAAATACTTTATTTATTTATTTTTAGAGAGGGGAAGGGAGGAAGAGAGGGAGAGAAACATCAATATGTAGTTGCCTCTTTTGCCCCACCTGGGGACCTGGCCTGCAACACAGGCATGTGTCCTGACTAGGAATTGAACCAGCAACTCTTTGGTTCACAGGTCAGCACTCATTCCACTGAGCCACACCAGTAAGGGCAAAGAGAAAACATTTTCAAAGCAGTTTTTACAATTAGTCATAAAATGTCTGCTTTTGCATTCTATGTTAATGGGCTCTTGCAATTAGTCTTTAGGACTACAACATGTTCCATCTTTAGTGGCATAAAATGTATCACTGTGAAACACAGCATCTCTCACATCTGGAAGATCTATTTGGAAGTTTTGCTCCGCATATCATAGGAAATATTTAGAATCAGTAACTGATAAAATAAAAATTAGCCATTTACAAGGACTGGAATTATCCAGGTATTTAAGAGAATACAGGGGTATTTCAATTTATACAATTAGAGATGCATGAATCTGATCACAATTTTAGGAAAAGAAAAATGAGGACCACAGAGAGTAGGATGAGGGGTTTACAGTCACCCAGAGCTTTAGTACAGAAACTAGCTTCCTCCACTGAGGAATGGAAATCAGTTTAAAGGTCATGAACAAACTCTTCTCAGAGTTTCTAAAGTTATATGATTTTTGAAACTTTAGGCATTGCTTCAGTTGAACGGACTTTCAGTAATAGAAAAACAATAGCTACCTTACAAAAATCTTTCTTAAAAGGCCTCATACAAATAGTTTTAGAGAAAACAACTTAATTCAACTGCTGTTGGGGTAACAGGGAAACCATTTGGGTCTTGGCCAGGATGTAAATGCTGTTCTCAAGTAAATGTGTACAATCTTAATGACATTCTAGGGCTTTTAGGCACAAGTTCTCATAGAGATATGATGACCAGGAAAAAAAAAAGTCACTTTCTCAGTGCCTTTCATATTGTATGAGTGATGTCTGTTGTAGCTTTACCAATCAATATGGGCTCTACTTCTGGGTCTGATGCTTAAGACTATTAAGACTTTGGACAAGCCAGGTCTCTGGGCTGTTATGTGTACATTCAAGAAATTGTAGCTAGCCCTGGCTGGTGGCACAGTGGATAAGGCACTGGCCTGTGAACCCAAGGGTCGCTGGTTCAATTCCCAGCCAGGGCACATAACCAGGTTGCAAGCCAGGTCTCCAGCCAGGTCTGTGGCTGGAGGCAGGTGAAAAGCAACCATACATTGATGTCTCTCTCCCTCTCTGCCTCTCTCCCTTCCCTCTCTCTAAAAATAATAAAATAAAATCTTTTTAAAAAATTAAGAAATTGTAGCTCTTATTAGTGTTATTACCACCACTACTATAAATTTCCACTTAAATGGGGGATAATTAAGTACTTACCTCATAGAATTCTTATGATAATTAAATGACATAACACACTTAGAACTTCAGCATGTAGTAATGCTCAGTGAATGGTAGTAGCTACCAGGAGCAGTAGCGGTATTATATCTAATGTGAAAGTTAAGTTATAAAGTCAGCATGTCAAGACAAAAATCACATTGAAGTTATTCCTGAGCCTTGGCTGGTGTGGCTCAGTGGATTGAATGTTGGTCTGTGAACCCAAGGGTCACTGGTTTTATTCCCAGTCTGGGCACATGCATGTGTTACAGGCCAGTCCCATGTTGGGAGCATGCAACAGGCAACTGATCCATGTATAGTGATCTTTCTCCTTCCCTTCTGCTCTCTCTAAAAATAAATAAATAAATTCTTTAAAAAAGATAATACTACATTATAAAAGACTTATTCTTGAAAATCCCTACCAATTTCCCATAAGTTACCTATCTGTGCTTTTGCATATATCCTGTCCAACTGATTTACCTCCTTTTCATACTCATACTGTAGCATATACTTACCGAATGAAATGGCAAGTGAAATTGCTCTTTGTTTTTCTTTTATTTCCCTATATTGGGTGGGGAAGGAAGAGCAGCATGCACACATAGTTGAATTTGCATAAATTATACGCAGTATATGGCAGACTACTGGCTCCCTTCAGGGTCATCTACTTCGAGACCTATCCTTTGCTACTCTCTTGTTCTCTGAGACAAGAGATAGAAATTTTTAAAAGCCTAACCATGAGATAGATCCCATAGAAATCACAGAATTTTACTGTTTGAAAGGATATTGAAGGTATTGGCCAATGCACTCACTAGGTGGCAGAATATCAGTTCCAGACATGACAGGGCTTCTTAAAGCCAAATGACTCACTTATTCCCTCTGCTTTTCAGTATGCTCACAGGGAAAATGATAGCCTATTGTTGCCCATTTCAAAGTTGTGGAAGGCCCTGCCCTGGCTGGTGGCACAGTGGATAAGGTGCTGGCCTGCAAACCCAAAGATTGCTGGTGCGATTCCCAGACAGGGCACATACTAGGTTGCAAGCCAGATCTCCAGCCAGGTCCATAGCTGGAGGCAGGTGAAAGGCAACCATATATTGATGTCTCTCTTCCTCTCTGCCTCTCTCCCTTTCCCTCTCTCTGAAGATAATAAATAAAATATTTTAAAAAGTTGTGGAAAGGCTTCATGAGATAGTAATTATCACAATAAAGTGGCCCTGGCTGGTAGCACAGTGGATAAAGGCGCCGGCCTGCGAACCCAAAGGTCGCAGGTTCGATTCCCCAGCCAGGGCACATAATCAGGTTACAAACCAGGTCTCCAGCCAGGTCTGTGGCTGGAGGCAGGTGAAACGCAACCATACATTGATGTTTCTCTCCCTCTCTGCCTCTCTCCCTTCCCCTCTTTCTAAAAATAATGAAATAAAATCCTAAAAAACAAACAAACAAACAAACAAACAAAAAAAACAATAAAGGTATCAGGAATAGCTAACATTTCCTGAAGGTTAAGCTATCTTATTTAATTCATACAATACCCTTGAATCAGATAGTGCCCATAATTATCCCCAGTTTACACATGGAGAAACCGAGACATCAGAAGGTGTGTCAAAACACTTAGAAACCTCTGAAGTGCTATGCAAGTGTAGGGAGTGAATGGGATGAGGGTGTTGACAGCTAGAAATACAAATGTGACCTTAGGCAAGTTAAATCCCCAAATTTTGCCTACTTTTCTTATTTGTAAAATGAAGCTTAACTCTTTCAAGGTACATCCAAAACTTCAAGAGTCTAAATATCAAAGCTTGGAGTAAGGTTCATTGTCTATACACTATAAAGTAAATAATTTCAAGAACAAAATTCTGATAAATTAACTTGTCAGGCTCTCTACAGCACCTCCATTAAGTTCACATGTTGAAGCATGTGTGACATTTCACCCATTGCCAAACCACGTCTTTCTTTTATGTTTATTTTACAACCATGAATGATTCAAAATGTTTTCAATGTTTCCCCTTTAGAGCATAA
Source organism: Noctilio leporinus (assembly GCA_004026585.1). Taxonomy (NCBI): domain Eukaryota; kingdom Metazoa; phylum Chordata; class Mammalia; order Chiroptera; family Noctilionidae; genus Noctilio; species Noctilio leporinus. The sequence continues at coordinate 252,564 of PVIW01001629.1, read as the reverse complement.
TAAAAGGACCAAGGAATGTTTCCCAGTGATGCCTGCTTAGTATGGATTATAATTTAATAATATATTTGTGGCTACTTTGGTATGCTGACCGAAATATTTAATGTGCATTTTTGTGTAAGACAAAAAGAATGCATTTCTTTTTGTTTAATTGTTTTAATTGTACATTTTTAATTGTTCAGAGAGAGAAGGAAAAGAAGGAAGAATAGAGAAAAAAGGAAGAAAAGAAGGAAAGAAGAATGGGAAAGAGAGACAAAGGAGAAGAGAGGGCAGGAAAAAGAGAGGGAGGGAATGAGAGAGGGAGGAAGACACTGATTTTGCTGTAACCCAATCCCAATATTTTTCATTCTCAGATGCTTCCTTCATCCTCAATCAGGTGCTTCCAGGTTTTTCCACAGCTCGTTCACTCAGTCCACAGGCATTTATCAGGCCATACCATATACCAGGCACTCACTGTCTAGGAACTGAACATGGAGCAGTAAGATTGTTGCACTGCAATAGAACAACAATTAAAAAAAGAAAATTAAATTTAAAATCAAGATTGTTGCAGCCCTAGTTGCAAGCCCTGGGTACATGCACTTTTATTTCCTCTTACCTTTTCTTTTTTGTGGCTTAATATTATGTTTTAAGCATTTCCCATGTGTTTGCCCTAAAAGAATGAGGATGAAGAGAATAAAATAGGCTCTATGGTCAGATGGAAGTAATAAGTTAATAAAACATTTGTGCAGTGCTTCTAGGGAAGCGGTTAGAAGATAATAATGGCTGTTTCTTGAGTGCCTCCATTGTGATAGGTACTATCTAAGTGGTATTCATACATGAGCTCATTTACATCTTCACTACAACTCCAGGAGGTTGGAAATATTATCTTATCCCCATTTTACATATGAGAAAACTGAGGCTCAGCAAGGTTATTACCAGCTCAATATTGTATAGTTTGTAAATTGCAAAGCCAGAATTGGAGTTCCAGTTTGCACAACCTCAAATATTTCTTCTTAAGAAGCATTGATTTGGTTCCATTCTTTCTTTTAGGCATGAAAAGAGAGAAGTAGAGAAAGGAAGTAACATGCAATTTAGAGGAAGTGAAATAAGTATTCTTCCTTGACTTTTCTCTTGTCACAAGCCCTGCCACTACATCATTTTTGTTTGGAAAAACAACTGAGACAATAATGCAAACAACCTATTAGCAATAACATGAGACAGATTACTAATATATGTAGCTAGACTGAATAGTCAAGGACCAAACCAAATAGTCAAGCCAAAGACCCACAGCTTTATTGCATACATGCACCAGTGATTAAAGGAGGCCAGGGTCACCTTGAACCCTTGTGATATCTCCAAGGTAATACCAATAGCAAAAACAACATTTCCACAACAGGAATCTCTGGAGAGTCATGCAGCTGTTTGTAGTGACATTATCTTTAAAGACAATATGACATTATCTTCATTCCATCCCTGCAAAGCAGTTTCTCAAATATTAGCATTGTGTGGACATTTTCTATGGGAAAAAAGTCCTTCAAACACTCAATGTTGATCTTTCATTATAATATTTCTTAAATATATATTAACACAAAAATGAGACATAAACTCCTTATGTTTATAGTAGTTAAACAACTATAAAACCAGACTGATTTTGTATATTAAGTGCAAACAAAACTACAAAATCAAACTCAAATCACTAACATTAATTTAATATAATGGATGATGCTGTGTTGCTGAAACTAAATCACTTTCCCCAATATTGGTATATACATTATTAAAACACTGCCTATGATATATGAAATATTAAAGGGACTTATTTAAGAAAAAGATCAAAACTATGAACATTAAAATGACAACAAACTCGCAACTATCAACAACAGAACCTAAAAAATAAAAACTAAGCAAACAACCAGAATAGGATCAGAATCATAGGTATGGGGATCATTTGGAGGGTTATCAACTGGGAGAGTGAAGGGGGAGAAATGAGGAAATGGTGCAGTGAATAGGAAACATAATTGGTGGGTACAAGATAGACAGGGAAAAGTTACAAATAATATAGGAAAGGATGAAGCCAGGGAACTTATATGCATGACCCATGCACATGAATCAAGGCGGGGGGATTGCTGGAGGGAAGAGGGGGTGTTGGGTGGAAGGAAGCAAATGGGAAAGAAATTGGGATAACTGTAACAGCATAACCAATAAAATATACTTAAAAAAGAAATATAATGCAAAAAAAACTCTTCTTCTGAACTATGATATTGTCTGCCTTTGTTTGAAGCAAATACATCATTTATGCATTAGGTCTACCTCTGATCTTTTCTTTTGGGTCCAAAACAATGGAAACAGTGCACTTTGTAACATTATGATTGTAAATAGAAGTGGAAATTCTGATGTTGAAATTGCATGACAGACAATACGTGGTCATTAAGTAGTCATCCACTTAATACATTCTGGGAGGCAACTTTGAGGACTGCAGTTTTGGAAGAACTAAAAATTAAGAAGAGTCCAATAGAAGAGTTTGTGTACTGTCTCTGGCTTTGTCACTTTCCAGTTACAACATTTTCTGTTCCTTGGGTTTCCTCCTGTATAAAATAGGGATGATAATTATTAGAGAATTTTTCCAGCAGGGAGAGGCACCATGACCCTCTTTCTAGACATGCATGATGCTTAAGCCCAAAACTGTAAAGAAACTTCAGAGCTCCTCTGTAACTTATTTCAGAGCTCCACTGTAACTCAAGAACTACACAGAGTTGGGCAAGTTGAAAAGAACTGTTTCTCTGGCCTCCTACCTTACCCTCCCAATATCTGCACATGCTGTTCCAGGTTCATGTTTTAGACTGGAAATGGAATATATGATTGAGCCTAAAAAGGAAAAAAAAAATTGGCAACGCCAGTAGACAATTGAGAATTATTTGAGCCCATGCCACAGACAGCTATTTTTATCTGAAGCCCACCAAGAAGGGCTTGCTGTTTTGCTTCCTGGCCTGGCACGAATCCCTTGCTTGATTCCTGAGGCCCCCAAGGTTGAAAATAGCCTAACCACCTGCTAATGGTTGGTATATTTTTAGAAGAGGCAGGATTGGAAACAGGCCTCTGTATGCCTGGAATTTGAGCCAGGCTACTGGGTAGGTCTCTCACCTCCATTAGGTTGGAAGCTCCTGAGCTGCTGGATTAAATCTAGCAGCTACTCATGGAAGAGGTAAGAGGGCCCTGAGAGGAGCAGATCAGAATAATGAAAAGAGGTGGGGTTTATTTGTCTGAGGGAGAATACAGAGAGAATGATTTGAGTAGTTGATAATTTGGATAAAAAAATATAGGACAGTTATATAAAATGTAGGACCCCATAAAATAAGCAGAAATCACACCACTAGATCCTTTGTTTAAAAAGTATAGTTAAAATGGATCTTATCATCTCTTACCAATTTCTCAAACAAACAGAAAAAAAAACAACCCAACCCCAATATACAAGAAATTGTTCAAACACCATGAATTTGTCAAATCATTAGACAGATACAAAGGTTTTGTTCTCTCCTTCCTCTTATCCCCATCCCACTCTATAGAAAAAAATCATTCTTCTTGTCTTACTGTGGGCCTCTCTCTCTTTTTCTCTCAAGTGATTTATCAAAGTCATTCTTCCAAACTAACACAAGACTTGCCCTAAGCAAATACATACTTACAGAGAGAGAAGAAATGAATGCATGAGAGAGCAGAACAAGAGGACCTAACTTAATCTGGAAGACAGAAAACATTCCCTGGAGAAAAAAATAGGATTAAAGCTAATTGACCCTGGCTGGTAGCACAGTGGATAACGTGCCAGCCTGTGAACCCAAAGGTTGCTGGTTCAATTCCCCAGCCAGGGCACGTCTCTAGCCAGGTCTGTGGCTGGAGGCAGGTGAACGGCAACCATACATTGATGTTTCTCTCCCTCTCTGCCTCTCTCCCTTCCTCTCTCTCTGGAAATAATAAATAAAATATTAAAAAAAAAGCTGATTGTACACAAATGGTCATAGCAGCTTTATAATAACTGCAAAGTACGAACAGCCCAAGCCTCCATTAAGTGGTAAATGGATAAGCAAACTTTGGTCCAGCCATACAAAAGGAATGAACTATTGATACATCCAACAGCATACATGAATCTCAAGGTAATTATTCTGAATCAAAGAAGTCATACCAAATTAAAAAATATTCCATTTATGTAAAACTCTAAAAATGCAAACTATATTAAATATGTACAGCTTTTAAGATGTTAATCACACCTCAATAAAGTGATTTTAAAAATGCAAACTAATCTTTAGTGACAAAAATCAGACCAGGAGTTAATTGGAAATAGGGTAAGGAGTGGGAGACAGGAACTAAACAAAGACATGAGAAAATTTTGGAGGGGTGACTTATATGTTCATTATCTTGATTGTAGTGTTGGGTTCATGGGTGTATACTTCTATTAAAGCTCACCAGTTGGTACACTTTAAATATATACAGTTTGTGGTGGACTCATTAAACCTCAATCTGTTTGAAAAATATTTTTAAATTGAATTTAAGACCTGAAGAATGAACAGTGGGAAATTGTGCTGCTGATGTGGGGGGCGGAGGGGTTGTGGACTAGGGACTGAGACCACTCCAGGCAGAGAGAACAATGCATAAAGTTTTTGGGGTGGTGGGCAGGGTATGACATGTTTGAGGAATTCAGAAAAATCTTATTTGAATGAGATGAGAGATCAAAGGGAAAATTAGCAGGAGATGAGATAAGAAAGGGCAGCAGAGAGCAGATCATGCAGAGCCTCACGTACACCTACTCTTTTAGTAAACATTTGCTTCATGCTTAATGTATGTTAGGAGCCATTCTAGGTGTCCTGGATTATATTCACTTGCTAGGGCTAGCATCACAAAGTACCACAGACTGGGGAGCTTAAACAATATACATTCAATTGCTCACATTTCTAGAAGCTGGAAGTTGGATATCAAGGAGTTGGCAAGATTGGTTCCTTCTGAGGCCTCCCTGCTTGTCTTGTAGATGGTTATCTTCTCCCTGTGTCTTCACATTGTCTTCCCTCTGCGTGTGTTTATATCCTAATTTCCTCTTCTTATGAGGGCACCAGTCATATTGGATTAGGGTCTACTCACATGACCTTGTTTTAACTTAATTGCCTCTCTAAAGGCCTTCCTTCCACATACAATCATTTTGGGTAGAACACAGTTCAGTCCATAACAAGCATATAGCTGTGTATAAAACAAAGATGCCTTCCCTCATGAAGGGGATCTCATTCTTGAGGCAGAAGACAGAGAATGAACATAGTCATAATAAATATATAGACTGCTAGAAGGACACAAATGCTATGGGGAAAAAGTAGTGCAGGATGAGGGGATTGGGGATTTGAGCTGTGGGACAGAGCGTGGAGATAGGGATAAAAGTAATAAGGGGGAATTATGTTTTTTTTTTTTTTTTTTTAAAATCTAGGGTGGTGGGGGAATGAATAGTTATTGATGGGTTTTAAACAGAATTGTGACATGATATTTGCTTTTGAAAAATATTATTCTTCTTATGGAAAATGAATAAAAAGGTGGAGGCAGCAGGTAGGTTGACATGGCAGTATATAGAATAAATAGGATTTGGTGATTGATTGAACTGGGAGGGTGAGGAAAATGGGCAAAACAGGATGACTCATAGGATTCTATCTTGTATCACAAGATGGTAGATGCTCTCATTCACTAGGATAAGGAACACTAAAAGTGGACCTGGTTTGGGAGAGAAGATCTTGAATTTGATGTTGGATGTGGTGAGTGAAACGCCTGTATGATGGCTAAGTGAACATATGCAATGGCCAATTAGATATGTGAGCCTGGATGTAAGAGGCAATGCATGCACTAAAGTTATAGATCTGGGAAGCAGAAACATAAAAATGGTAGATGAAATGGGAATAGATGAGATCAACAATGCCTGGCAATGCTACTTTGTTTTTGTGGTCTGTTTGCTTTCTTCCTTTCTGCAATGACAATTTTAAGAGGCATCCTCTTCAAAACTTCTAACACCTCTACTCAACCAACATATACAAACATATACCCCACAACCACCACCACTACCACCATCATAAACTGAGACCCATATCCCAACCTCTTCTCCTGAATCTTACCCACAATTCTCTCTCTTCTGTATCTTTAGTCACATCCCCTATTTTCTCTTCTTTATCTCATCATTATTTATACATTCTCACCAAGACTTTGACATCTTTCCCTTGGTCCCACTTCTCCCTCCAGCTATCATTCTTTTTCTGTTCTATTGTGAATCTTCTCCCAAGAATTGTCAATTCTCACTGTTCCATTTTTTCACTTCCCATTAATTTCTAGATTTACTTTCATCTATTTTCCACCCCCATTGTTTACTGAAATCTTTCAAGGATGTTGGCAGGACCTTCGTGTTCTTGCATCTAATGGGCACTTGTTGATTCTCGTCTTGATTCTCCTTGATATTGCAGGAGCATTTGTAACAGGTGGTGACAGCAATTAAGAACAAAGGTTGCTCTGTTGAAGTGCCAGACTCACTTCATCAATTTATGAAAACAAAATCTACTAAATGCTTAAGTCTAAATAACCATAATTTATCTCTTGATCATTTTTCTAATAAAATAGAGTTCCATAAAACAAAACAAAACAAAACACTTAGCTCATTTTGTAACTCAACTGAGCAAGTTAATATTTTTTTGGAAATGACCATCATACATTTTTTATACAGAAGTGCTTTATGTATACTTCCTACTTTGCCACACAGAACATTAAGAAGACCTTACTCAAGGGGTGAGATTAAAAAAAAAATTAATCTCCTTACTGACTCCTCAGGTAAAATTGGATTTTATTTTTCTTCTTCATGTGTGTGGTCATGAAAAGCACAACAACTATTAGTGCAGTCTGATACCAGACTGTTCGTGCCATTGCACCAACAGTTTTACCCACCATTGCTTTTGCACCATCACTGAAAATGTGCACACAGTAAAAAAGAAGAAGAAGAAGAAGAAGAAGAAGAAGAAGAAGAAGAAGAAGAAGAAGAAGAAGAAGAAGAAAGGCAAATAATGACTATTATGTACAAATAGTTCTGATCTTGTGAGACCTTGGAAAGGCACCTCCAGGAATCATGGTTTGTAAATTATTTTTTTAGATTAATTGGAATTCACCCTTAAAATAGTGAATAAAGCCACATTCCCCAAGAGGTGGATAGTGGAAAAAAGTAGGATTCTTTTAGCATAGAACAGGAAAAAAATCACTGTTGACAGTGAATGGAATGTATTCATTGAAAACAGGTGTAGCTGAAATAATGAAGGGTGAAATGCATAATGGTAGGTTTGATCAGAAAGCATGATTTTGAATTAAGATAAATTTCTGTTGATTTACAAGGGTAATCCAGAGTGTAACTGTTGAAATGGGTGGTTGGGAGAAGGGAGGGTCAGAGATCAAGGGATAAAATGGCCAGGACAATGGGTGAGTTGGCCATGTGGACACTGAAGACTCTCAGGATGATGGCGGCAGGGCTTGTAATAGAAAGGAAGTCTAAGAGCCCATTGCTAAGGTCACCAGTGGATACAAAAGAGTGACTCAAAATTCAATAAATAACAGGGGTCAAAATGGGGAAGTGTTTAACAGAGCTGAACAGTATGGACCTCAAAGGATGGAGTAATGTCTTAAGAGTGTCATTTCCCAATGTGGAGAATACCAATCCCACCTCCCAGTCTATGGAATGTGGGGTGTGGAGAGACAAAGTAGGCACCATTCAAGAGGGCTGCAGAAGAAATGGTGTCCTCAGAGGAAAATCAAATTTGCATTAAGGTAAAGAGGTGGAAAATGCTCAGAAAAGGTACTGAGGATATAAAGAGGTTGAGAGCTATATACTGGCCACTACAGAAAAAGGAACATGTGAAAAAATAAAATTAGACCACCAACTGATGCCATACAACAGAATAAACTCAAGATGGATAAAAGACTTAAACATAAGCTATGCCTCCATAAAAGTACTAGAGGAAAACATAGACAGAAAAATAGCAGATATCCCATGCAGCAATATTTTCACTGATATCTTGCCCAGGGCAAAAGAAATAAATGAATAAATAAACAAATGGGACTACATCAACTGAAAAGTTTCTGCTCAGCTAAAGAAAACATCAACAAAATTAAAAGGGAACCAACTATATGGGAAAACTTATTTGCCAATAACACCTCAGACAAGGGATTGATATCCAAAATACATAAAGAACTTATGCAGCTCAACACCAGGGAGACAGACAACCCAATTCAAAAATGGGCAAGGGACCTGAACAGACATATCTCCAAGGAGGACATACAAAGGGCCCATAGGCACAACATCACTAGCCATCAAACAGATACAAATTAAAACCACAATGAAAGCCCTGACTGGTGGCAAAGTGGACAGGGCACCAGCCTGTGAACCCAAAGGTTGCTGGTTTGATTCCCCAGCCAGGGAACATAACCAGTTTGCAAGCCAGGTCTCCAGCCTGGTCTGTAGCTGGAGGCAGGTGAAAGGCAACCATACATTGAAGTCTCTCTCCTTCTCTGCCTCTCTCCTTTCCCCTCTCTCTAAAAAGTAATAACTAAAATCTTAAAAAAATAAAAACACACAATGAGGTATCACCTAACCTCTGTCAGAATGACCATTATTAAAAAATCAACAAACAACAAGTGCTGGTGAGGATATGGAGAAATGGAAACCCTGGTGCACTGCTGGTAGGAATGCAGACTGGTGCAGGCACTATGGAAGACAGTATGGAATTTCCTCAAAAAACTAAAAATAGAACTGCCTTATAGGCCAGCAGTTTCACTGCTAGGATTATACCCAAAGAATCCTGAAATACCAATTCAGAAGAACCTATGCACCCCTATGTTCATAGCTGCACTATTTACAATAGCCAGGTGCTGGAAAAAACTGGTACATTTACACAATGGAGTACTATGCAGCAGAGAGAAAGGATAAGTTCCTACCATTTGCAACAGCATGGATGGATCTGGAGATTATCATGCTTAGTGAAATAAATCAGGCAGCAAAAGACAAATACCATATGATCTCACTTAATACAGGAGACTAATAGATGAGCAGAACAAAATCAGAGACATGGGGGAAAAAGGAGCAGAATGACGATGACTAGCGGAGATGGGGACAAGTAGGGTAAGGGTTTAATGGAGGGGCTAATGTAAAAGACCCATGGACATGAACAATGAAATGGGGATTGACTGTGGGAGAGGGGACAGGGTAGGTGGGGCAGGGGAGAGGAATGGGGGGAAAATGAAACAATTGTATTACAACAACAATAAAAATTAAAATTAAAAATAGAAAAAAGCTGTTGCTAGTTATAGTTTTGTTTGTAGTGGAAAATATGCTACTACTTTGAGCTTGGTTTAATAAAAACCATTAAAAACTTTAAAAAATTAAACCCTGGCTGGTGGCTCAGTGGAAAGGTGCTGGCTTGTGAACCCAAAAGTCACTGGTTGGATTTCCCAGCCAGGGCACATAACCAGGTTGCAAGCCAGGTCTCCAGCCAGGTCTGTGGCTGTGGACAGGTGAAAAGCAACCAAACATTGATGTTTCTCTCCCTCTCTGCCTTCTTCCCTTCCCCTCTCTCTAAAAATAATAAATTAAAAATCTTTAAAAAGTTTTAAAAATTAAAAAAAGAAATGAAGGATACACTAATTGAAATAAAGAGCAATTTACACAGAAACATCAATAGAGTGGATGAATTGGAGAATTGGATCAATGATTTGGAATACAATGAAGCAAAAACAATCAATGAGAACAAGAAGAAAAAATCCCCCCAAAACAAGGACAGTATAAGCAGCCTCTGGGACAACTTGAAGGGGTCCAACATTTCCATCATAGGAGTGCCTGAAGGAGAAGAGAAGAGCAAGAAATTGGAAATCTTTTTGAAAAAAAATAATGAAAGGAGACTTCCCTAATTGGTGAAGGAAATAGATATGCAAGACCAGGAAGCACAGAGAGTCCCAAACAAGATGGATGCAAACATTTTTTTTAAAAGATATCATCTATTATTTTTTAGAGAGAGAGGCCAGGGCCTTATCCACTATGCCACCAGCCAGGGCCAAACTTTTAATTATGTAATTAAAATGCCAAAGGTTAAAGGTAGAGAGGAAATCTTTAAAGCATCAAGAGAAAAGCAGTTAGTTACCTACTGGGTAGTCTCTATAAGACTGTTAGCTGATTTCTCAAAAGAAACTTTGCAGGTTAGAAGGGATTGGTAAGAAATATTCAAAGTGATAAAAAGCAGGGACTTAGAGCCAAGGTTGCTCTACCCAGCATAGATATCATTTAGAATTGAAGGACAGATAGCTTCCCAGATAAGAGAAAACAAGGATTTCATCGTCACCAAACCATTATTATATGAAATTTTAAAAGGACTTATTTAAGAAAAAGAAGATCAAAACTATGAACAATAGAATGGCAACACATACACATCTATCAACAATTGAGTCTAACAAACAAACTAAGCAAACAAGAAATGCAGAAATGGAATCATAGATATGGGGAGCGTTTGATGGCTGCCAGATTGGAGGAGGTGTGGGGAAATAGGTGAAGAGGTGAGGGGATTAAGGAGTACAAACAGGTACTTACAGAATAGCCATGGGGTTGTAATGTACAGTATAGGAATAGAAGTAGCCAAATAACCTATGCATGACCCATGGACATGAACAATTGTATGAGTATTGCCTGAGGGAGTGGGGGTGTTAGGTGGAGGGGAGTAAAGGGGGAAAATTGGGACAAGTGTCATAACATAATCAATAAAATCTAATTAAAAAAAAATATTTTAAGGTACTTCTCTAACCAAACAAAATAAAGGGATTTGTTACTTATACCTAATTAATCTCTATAGGTTTAATCCGAACAGTCTCTTGGTTTGTCATGTGCTTTTTTAAGGTAATATAAGTACTTCCATTGTAGTCAAGTTTACCTAAAATTCTGCAGCACAAGTAGATGTCTAAAGGGATGGAATCAGTTTGAGTTGCTGATGATTAAATTGTTGTAGTAGGGAGGGTGTTTTATTTTGCCTCCCCCCGCCCCTATTTTCATCAGCTTGCATTAGGCTACAGAAGTGTAGCATTGGACCCAAAATTTCTTGGTTCTTTGTAATCACAAAGGCAAATCAATCATGGGCTCTCCATCACAGCTGAGAATATTCACTTAACACAAGCTCTAGTATCCCAGCTTAAAATAACACTGGCCAAAGTGTATTTTGATGACATAATCATTTGTAACAGTTTTTTTATTAGTTAAATATGGTTTTATTTGGGGGGTTTTGTTTCAAAGACTAGGAGCTTGTTTGGTATGTGTAACCAAATTAAACTAGATTTGACTCCCTTTTCTTGGCAGTCCTGCGCTGCCAACCCCTGCTGTTTGGTCACTGAGTCTTTGACAGGCGTCAGGAAGATGACCACAAACTTCCTAGTGCACCAGGAGATCTGGTTCGACAAGTTCAAATATGACGATGTAAAAAGGAAATCCTATGAGCAGAGGAACGGGCCTGTGGCTGGCTCCTCATGGGGAGAACGGCACAAGCGTGATCTTCCGGGACATTTTGACAGCCAGATAGAGAACGTCCAGACATCCCTGGCCTGAAGCCCAGACCCTGGGGTTTCCAGTGGGCCCCGCAGAGGCCACAGCAAGCTCCTCGACCGGATCGACAACCTGGAGGTGGAGAACCAGAGCTTGCATGGCATGGTGTGGGACCTGCAGCAGGCCATCTCCAAGCAGGAGGTCCGACTGGGTGTGCTGGAGAAGAGTGCCCCCTCCCACCGGAACACAGCCCCACAGACCCTGCATGTGTGTCCCAGACACCAAGTGGAACCCCCCACCAAGAAGGTGGCCACTACCGCAGAGGGTGATGAGGACGGTGACATCGACCTTTTGGCAGTGACAAGGAGGACGACAAGGAGGCCATTAAGCTGCAGGAGGAGTGGCTGCAGCAGTACACAGAGACGAAGGCCAAGAAGCCTATGCTGGTGGCCAACTCCTCCGTCCTCCTGGATGTTAAACCTTAGGATGATGAGACAGACCTGGCCCAGCTCGAGGCCTGCATGCACTCCGTTCAGCTGGACGGGCTGATCTGGGGATGTGGGGACTCCAAGCTGGTGCCCGTGGGCTATGGCATCTGCAAATTGCAGATCCAGTGTGTGGTGGCGGATGACAAGGTGGGCACTGATCTGCTGGAAGAAGAGATCACCAAGTTCGAGGAGTATGTGCAGAGTGTTGACATTGCCGCTTTCAACAAGATCTAAGCCCTGGTCTAGGCCTGTGTGTGAGTCCCGGATGCTTTTAAAGACCGAGGTTCCTGCTACAAAAACAAAAAACAAACAAACAAAAAGCCATAAAAACACCTAGATTTGGCTTCTTAAACATGGAGTTCAGGTGTTTTCTATGTTGGATTTCATTTATTTAATAAAGTTACTAATTCCAAATATATACATACACACTCAGATTTTACCCCAAATGTCAAAATTAAAATTTATTTTGTAAAATTATACAGAGAACCTCAATGTTTATACTGTCACTTCTATTTTACAGATCAAAAACTGAGGCTGCAAGAGGCAAAGTTGCCCAAAGTCACATGCAGCAAGTGATTTTCAAAGTTGACGTTTTCACCCAGAACTGATTGCCTCTTATCCATGCCCTTAAACCCAGCATTACCTTCTGCAGTGACCGTTTGAAAACTACTGAGAATTGGATTATATGGCTGGGTACTTTTGAAGTACAAAATCACATGGGCTGAAGTGAGGTATAATTATAAACAAAGCTATATCTTAAATATGTGTTGTTGCAGGATCTTCCTGCCCTGGCTTGCTCAACCCAGTCAGTGAAATCATCTGTGCTTCTGTCATGAAACATTCCCAGGTTTGGTATGGCATGTGAATGCTTACCTTAAAAACATTGTTTTTAAGTATATTAGTTTAGTCTGCCTTCCAAATGTGCCCATGAAGTGAGTAAATCAGTAGGTGAACGTGCCGAGTTGTACATCTTGGATGCTTAATGAAATTTAGGGCTGCCATCTGGCATGTTCCCCCAAACAGAGTATCTCAAAAGTCTTAGTGCCATTTTAAGCCTTATATGTAAGAATATTTTATTGAGAACCTAACTGGATCACTAGAGAAAATTTTAGATTGGTCTTCCATTTATGAGAGAAGCCAAGGAGTTGATCATGAAGGGTTGAGTCACAGGGAGTACAAGCTTTGGAAAGGAATAGAGTGAAAGGGTGAAGACAGCAAGATTGCAGAAAGCTACCCAGGGCACCATTTTCAGTCCCTGGTAATCCTTAAAAATTTTAGTAAAGTTACCAAGTTTAGAAAATGCTGAGTGTGTTTGGATTTCTTGTGGGAATGGCAAAACTCATCTGAGCTTAATGCAGGACAGAACCAAAATGGCATACACGAGTGTCTGAAAGCATGGAGGCACTGAAGTATGAAGCTGTAAAACCATGAAAATCCTCTGGAGAGTGCTGAGATCTAAGCTGAAATTTGGGTGACTCAAGCCAGTATCTGGGCTACACCATCATTAAATAGTATGGACTCCCCATGACTTGTTACAACAAAGTCCCATAGTGTTGGTGGCCCATAATCTTTATTTCCTCCTTCATCAGGTCTCATATTCTTCTTAATAAGAACTAGTATGTATGGAATGCCTTCTATGTTCTAGTCTCTTTATGAACATGCATTATGTTCAGGCCATCATTTGAAGGAAGGTTTTATAGATGAAAAATCTAAGCTCAGAGAAGTTAAGCAACTTATCCCTGTTTAAATAGCTCATGGGTCCATGCTTCTTCTAGTAAACTATACAGCCTCACATGCCTTTTTCCACAGTTGTCTTCTATATTCAAAACTAATTCCTGCCTTTTGTTTCTTTTCCCTTAACCCTATGGCTAAGACCATATTCTTGTCTTAGTCAATTTTCTGTAGCAAAGTTAGTAGAGAGCCTTGCATAATGGTATTGTAATCTGACAAGAGTAAAGAGTGTAGGTGCTCTGGTTGTCAGAACGGAAGGTAAAAACCATTCTTAGCTCTGCTCACAGGGTCACTAAGTTATAGGTTCCTTTTGGTGTCACCTAGAATGCTTCCACTATTTAAATAATAAAACACATTAATTCATACATGGTGTTGACATCTAGCAGGCAATTCAAAAAGTGGTTTTGACTGTTAATTTAGTAATTTATAGTTATAATATGTGTAGTGTGGTACAGGAGGAAAAAGTACAGAACAGTTTTTCTGTGGTTCATTCAATAAGTTTGGGCTGGAAATCAGGGCAATAGAAAGTCTATTTCCAAGACTGTGAACAGACATTTCTGGCCAGACTTGCCATAGACTCATTGTAGTCTAGCAGCCTCATTGTACAGGTGGATGAATTTTGAGGTCCCCAATGAAAAATGGTCACACAGCTAGTTAGTGGTACCGTGGAAATCAGTTCCTTCTTTTACAAAAAGTAACTCTAGGCAATTAAAACTGCCTCCCTTGTCTGTTTTGCCACCTGTAGTTATGATGGCTATTATTTTGTGTTTTCTTTCTCTCCAAAATGATAAGAATAAAGAAAAGAGAAGCTCTAGGCAAAGGCTTCTCAAATGGTATAGGAATGCCATATATCTGAACATTCTAAAATTAGATGTATGGCCTTTAATACCTTTGCATGCCTAGATTTGTTGTGTGCCTGCATTGTCAGCCGATAAGAATGCAGCTTATTGCCAGAAGGCTCACTGGTGTTCAGCCCTCTTTTAGCCACATCTTCCAGCCCCAGCCTTTGACTCAAGGTAATGGGACAACTAGGCAATATTTCCCATCCTTCTCAGCAGCCCCTTCTCAAAGTAAGCTCAAGTCCAAAGTAGCATGCTTATATGAAGGCTGTAAGCCATAGGTTCTCCCTGAGTCTTAATCCAAAATGACCAGTGCCAATGCCACCCTTTTGGCAAAATTCCAGAGGCAAAGGTTTGGTGATAAAGGAAAGTAGTCTTTAATCAAATGTTACACACTAACTTGGAATAACAGCTTTCCACAGGCAATAGTCACCTAAGCCTATCAATTAAGGCTAAACTCTTTAACACCCAAGTTCTCCTATCATTCCTCCTGTTAGTTTTAATTATCTTAGTTTTACAGGATTAGTTTACAAACTAAAACAACATAAGATAAAAAGCTACACAATTTTGGAAGAATGGCAGGCTTCTGCCTCAGACCCTGTACCCTCTAGACACCTGAAGAAGAATAACTCTGTCCCCCTCTGCCAAGCCTGGAAATACAAGCAGCTGCCGCACAATTATCCAGGCATTCTCAAGGAAGAAAAGAACCCAAGAGCCAGTCTCTGCCCTCTTTTTATTTTTTAAATCTCTTGGCCCATAATTCCATGTGCTTTGGAGGCATCTATCTTCCAGTCCTAGACTTACTATTACCTTGGGCAACCTCCTACAGACCCTCTTTCCTCCTCCCCAGTGATCTGTTCACAACTTTCTGTATCCCTACCAGAACGGAGACCATTCACTCTTTTTTAAAAAATGTAATCTTTATTGTACTTTTCCATTATCATTTAGTCCTCTTACACCTGCCTTCCTAAGCAATCCCCACACTATTCCCACACTGTTGTCTATGTCCAAGAGCCCTTTTTCCTTTTTGCTCAATACCCTCCATTCATTCTTCAACAAACATTTGCTGATTAATGATTCTGTGCATGGCGTGAGGATAAGACACGAGGATACGCAAACTTGAACTGTGGCTGCCTTCGATGAGCTCCCAGTTAAGTAGGTTATGCAGACAGCAAACAACTTCACAAGGCAGCTTAATATCATTATGTACAATACATCAGGCACAGTGCCTTATCATGGAGATGCACAGGTAGATAAGACCAAGTCCAGCCCTCACCACCTCAAAGACTAGTGGGAAAACTGAGATGATACAGTGTTTAACTGCTGTGAAAGAGGTCTGCCCAGAAAGCTGGGAGAACGCTGAAGAGAGGGATCTAAAGGGAGTGTTTGTCTCAAAACCTGGGAAATTGTCAATGGACTCAGGCTGCAAAGGCCCCCATTTAACACTTTGGCTGGTAATTTAGATTGGCTGCAAGCCATAAAGCCTCAAGTTCCTGAGTGTTTAGAAGAACAAGGAAATCCAAGGGGGAGGTTTTGCCTATACTAGTTGCAGGTACAATCGTTGACCAAAGTTTGTCCGCCCTCCTGGGGCCTTCTCTCAATTTCTGTTCCATTTAAAAATTTTCATCTTATTTGAAAGGCCTTTTCCAAAAAGTATCCTAAATTAGTTCTTTCTGATAAGTGAATAACTGGTAATAGTAGTGTCTTCCAGACTTGTCTGAGGATATGAGTCACCTGGTGTCATTCCTAATTGTACCATTGACCTTGTTTTTCTTATAGTGTGACATTGTGATTTATAATAAATATCTATATTTGGTCTTACTCCTGTTTCTGGCACAGAGCTCCTAAAACCCTTGGAATTTTCTAAAGGATGAAAGCAGATAAAGATGTCTGTATATTTTTAAATTTAATGTTTATTGTACTTTTACCATCACCATGTAGTCTCCTCATACTCCCCTCCCCCCAGTAATCACCACACTGTTGTCCATGTCCATGAGTTCTTTTTCCTTTTTGCTCAATCCCTCCACCCACTCAATTCCCCTACACTAGCTGTCATCCTGTGCTCTATCTGAGTCTGTCCTCATTTTCCTTGTTACTATTACCATACAGCAAATGGGGTACCACCACACTTTAGATAAAATTCCAGAGGCAAAGGTTGGGTGGTAAAGGAAATGAGTCTTTTTTTTTTTTTCTTTTTAATTTTTAAAAAAAAATTATTGTTGTTGTATTACATCCATCCTCTTTTTGCTCCCCTCTGTCCCCTTCCCCACCCACCCATTCCCCCCAAAGTCAATCCCACCTGTTGTGCATGTCCATGGTTCCTTTATACTAGGTTCTTATCTAAGCTGCTCCCTTTCAAAGGAAAGGAGTCTTTATTTAAAAACTACATAATTTTGGAATAATGGCTTTACACATGCATTAGTCAGTTAGGCCTATCACTTAAAGCTAAACTCTTTAACTCTTTAGTTATAGCTTTAATCACTTAAACCTAACAAGTAAGGCTAAACTCTTTAACACTTGAGTTCTCCTATCATTGCCCTACCCCCATTAGTTTTTAATCATCTTATTTCTATATGGTTAGCTTATAAACTAAAACAACATAAGATACAAAAGCTACACACCGGAAGAATGGCAGGCTTCTGCCTCCTTTTGTTCCCTCTGAAACACCCAAAGAAGAATAACTTTGCCATGCTCTGCCAGGCCAGCCCGATCTCAAGGAGAGGGAGAGAAACATCAATGTGTGGCTGCCTCTTATACAAACCCGACTAGGGACCTGGCTCACAACCCAGGCATGTGTCCTGATTAGGAAGTGAACAGGTGACCCTTTGGTTCACAGGCTGGTACTCAATCCACTGAGCCACACCAGCCGGGGCTACCCTCTTCTTTTTTATTTTAAATCTTCTAGCCCATAATTTCATGCACTCTGGAGGCATTCAGCTTCTCAGCCGATCCTGTCCTAGACTGTTTATCATTGCCTCAGACACTCTCCTCCTATGGCCCCTCTCTACTCCTCCCTAGTGATCTGGTCAGATCTTTCTGTATCATTAGTTCAATTTGTTCATTAGATTCCACATTTGAGTGAAATCATATGGTATTTGTCTTCTCTAACTGGCTTATTTCACTTAGCATAATGTTCTCCAGGTCCATCTATACTGTCTAAAAGGGTGGTTTTCTTCTTTTTTATTATTAAGTAGCATTCCATTGTGTAAATGTCCCATAGTTGCTTTATCCACTTTTAACCCCTTTCAACCACACCTGAATTTATGTTAATAAGGTGGCTTTTGTACCACACCTAAGGATTGGAGAACTGGTTGTCAACCCCCTGGTTGAACCAACTACATGATTGGAAGGTTGGAACGTTTAGTCTCATCTACCCCTGACTTCTGGGGAGGGTTAAGGGGCCTGGAGATTGACTCAATCATCAGTGGTCAATGACTTTGTCAATGATATATGTGTAGTGAAGTCTCCATAAAAACCCAAAAAGACAAGGTTTAGAGGAATTCCAGGTTAGTGAATTGAATTCCTCCACATGCTGCCATGCTGGGCCTCAAAATCCACAGGGACAGAAGCTCCTTTGTTTCAGACATCACTTATGTTTCTCTTCTTCTGGATGTTGATTCATATCCTTTAATGTCCTTGGTTGTAAACCAGTAATTTAGTGAGTAAACTGGTTTTCTGAATCCTGTGAGTCTCTTCAGCAAATTAATTAAACCCAGGAGGGAGTTGTGGGAACCTCTGATTTATAGCCGGTAGTTCAGAAGTACCAGCACGGGTAACAACCTGGACTTGTGATTTGCATATGAGGTGGAGGACAGTCTTATGTGACTGAGCCCTTTATTTGTGGGAACTGACGTTATCTCTGGGTGGATATTGTCAAAACTGAATTGAATTGAACCCAGTTATTCCACTTCTGGGTATTTATCTGAAGAAACCCAAACACTAATTTGAAAGAATATGCACCACTGTGTTCATTGCAGTGTTATTTACAGCAGCCAAGCTATGGAAGCAATCCAAGTGCCCATCAATAGGCAGGTGGATAAAGAAGTTATGGAACATACATACAATGGAATATTTGTTGGGCATAAAAAGAATGAAAGCTTTCCTGGCTGGTGTGGCTCAGTGGATTGAGTGCCAGCGTGCCAAAAAAGGGTCACTGGTTCGATTCCCAGTCAGGCCACACGCATGGGTTGTGGGCTGGGAACCCGGTTGGGAGTACGTGAGAGGCAACTACAGATGGATGTTTCTCTCCCTTTCTTTCTCTCTCTCTTCCCCTCTCTCTAATAATAAATAAATACAATCTTTTTTAAAAAAAGAACGAAAGCTTACCATTGTGACAGCCACAAATGGACCTAGAGGGTATTATGCTAAGTGAAACAAGTCGAAGAAAAACAAATACCATATGGTTTCACTTATATGTGGAATCTTAATATCAAAAGGAGTATCATTGGTAAGAACAAAATACACAGGGGGATGTTAAGAATAGTATAGAAAATGGAGAATCCAAAAAACTAAGAAGGCACAAGAATTGTTGGAGGGAAGGGGTACCAGGTGGAGGGAGGCAAAGGGAAAAATTGGGACAACAGTAACAACATAGTCAATAAAATAAACTTAAAAATAGAGAACAAAATAAATGAACAAACAGAATAGAAACAGACTAATAGATACAGAAAACAGTCTCATGGTTGCCAGAGGGGAGGGAAGTAGGGGGACTGGGTGAAAAGGTAAAGGGATTAAGAAGTACAGATTGGCACAGTGGATAAGGCACCGGCCTGTGAACCCAAAGGTCGCTGGTTCAATTCCCAGCCAGGGCACATAACCAGGTTGCAAGCCAGGTCTCCAGCCAGGTCTGTAGCTGGAGGCAAGTGAAAGGCAACCATACATTGATGTTTCTCTCTCTCTCTGCCTCTCTCCCTTTCCCTCTCTGAAATTAATAAATAAAATCCTTATTACTAATAAAGTTAATAATAAAGATACTTAAAAAAAGAAGTACAGATTGATACTTACAAAACGTTCACAGGGATATAAAGTACAGTATAGGGAATACTGTCAATAATATTGTGATAATTATGTATAGTGCCAGGTGGGTACAGGAAATATAGGGGGAGGGCAGTGTAGGACACTTTACTGCAGACCTGAAACTAATATAAAATAATATTCAATGTAAACTATAATTAAAAAATAAAAAATCTAGTGCAATTGTAGGACATGCAGCTGGTGTCAGAGAAGTGGTGGTGTGGACAAATCTGCACTTTAGAATTAGAGCAGAATTTTATCTGGAAATTTTTATTTAGTAGGTTTTGGGTAGATTCTAGGAGTGTGTTTTTAACATGGTTTCCCAGTGATTCTTATCTTCTGGCAAATTTGAGAAACCATGATTTTAGAAAATATTTTATTTATTTATTTTTAGAGAAAAAGGAAGGGAAGGAGAAAGAGAGGGGGAGAAGCCTCTTGCACACTCCCAGCTGGGAACCTGGCCTGCAACCCAGGCATGTGCCTGACTGGGAATTGAACCAGTGATCCTTTGGTTCACAGAATGGCACTCAATCCACTAAGCCACACCAGCCAGCAGGGTGTAAACCATGATTTAAAGAATTACACCCAGAAATTTACAGTAAAGGCTTTGATTCCAGATGTGGAATCTCAGATACATACCTAAGTAGTAGAGTGTAAAGGTTTTTAAAATTGTAATAATAAAAGAAAGGGGAGCAGCTTAGACAAGAACCTAGTATAAAGGAACCATGGACATGGACAACAGGTGGGATTGACTTTGGGGGGAACGGGTGGGTGGGGAGGGGGACAGAGGGGAGCAAAAAGGGGATGGATGTAATACAACAACAATACAATTAAAACAAACAAACAAACAAACAAACACACCCTTTACATTTGAAGAGCATTCTACTTATATTATCACACAATGCTGTTAATATTACCACCTTAGAATATTTTAATAGGCTGGTAAACTATTAATGGATTAGGCCAAGGATTCTTGTCCCCATTTTAGGGATGAGGAAACCCACCAGGGTGTATCCTATCATTGGAGAAAAAATAAATGTGCATTAAATGATGCAAGAACAACACAAATTAAGATGCATACTTTGTGAAAAAAAAGAATACCTTATAAACACAGAATACAAGATCTGAAGGGATATGGAGCCCAAGGGCAGCCTGGGTAAACGGGAGTCCAAAACTTCCCAAAGGCAGGAGTTATGTGTTCATGTGGAAACCTAGTTATTTTCTATGGCATCAGGAAAGTTTTCTGCACTGGAGTCTCATGTGAACTGTATCAGTTACTTTTGCCATAGCCACATACTATACCACAAACCAGTCTGACCTGCAAGGGAAGTACAGGCTTTGGCCCTTTTGCAATGCTCTGCTGCCTAACCAGTTTGTGTTTGCAAAATGACATGTTGGCTGGGTCAAGATGGAGTTGAGTGACCTAGGGAAGGAGTATAGTTGCATGACACGTGGGCTAAGATCCTTTCTGGATTTACTTAGGGCATCAGATGCTGTGGAGTTGAAGGGTTTCATTTCATTCAATCATCTTCATGTCTTTTTCTGGATTAGGCATGGGTGCTAGCAGTTGAGGAATCCATAGTCTAGGTAGGAAAGAAAGGCAGACATTTTATATGAGTAGTGATTATGTAAGTCAGGAAAAATTGCAAAGCAGAATATGCAGCGTTCCATGGTGATAGAGCAGGAGTTAACAGAAATTCCATTTGTTTGTTTTTAGTTTAGTTTCCCTTCTTCAAGAGGACATACCAAAAAAGGTATTACTCATTGGAAGAACCATTGACATGGACAACAAGTGGAATTGACTTTGGGGGGAAGTGGGTGGCTAGGGAAGGGAAGAGAGGGGAGGGGAAATGGGATGGATGTATTACAACAACAATAAAATTAAATTAAAAAAATAAAATAAAAACATCAATGTGTTATCAAAAAAGGTATTATCAGACTGATGTTAAATAGTTGACTACCTATGTTTTAAAAATATTTATTTATTTGTAGAAAGAGGGGAAGGAAGGGAGAGGGGGAGAGAGAGAGAGAGAGAGAGAGAGAGAGAGAGAGAGAGAGAGAGAGAGAGAGGCATCAATGTGAGAGAGAAACAATTGGTTGCCTGTCCCCTGTCCCACACTCCCAACTAAGGACCTGGCCTGAAACCCAAACATGTGCCCTGACTGGGAATCAAAGCAGTGACCCTTGGGCTCATAGGCTAACATTCAATCCACTGAGCCACACCAGCCAGGGCTCCTACCTATGTTTTTTTTTCCCTATAGGTTTTATGGTTTTAGGCCTTACATTTAAGTATGTAATTCATTTTGAGTTAAGTTTGCCTATGATGTAAAAAAGAGTGATGCAGTTTCATTTTTTTGCATGTGTTTGTGTAGCTTTCCCAATAACACAATGCACTGAGTGGGAGAATATATTTTCATGTCCAGTAAGGAGTTGATTTCCCAAATATACACAAAAACTCATACAACTCAATAACGACCACAACAACAACCAAAAACAATGCAATCCAAAAACGGGCAAGGACATGAAGAGTCATTTCTCCCAAAAAAACATACAGATGGCCAACAGACGTGTAAAGATGTTCACTAATCATCAGGCAAGTGCAAATCAAAAGCACAATGAGATATCAGCACCTCACACCTGTCAGAATGACTACTATCAAAAAGTCAACAAACAGCCCTGGCTGTTATGGCTCAATAGGTTGGGCATCATCCTGCAAACGGAAAGGTTGCTCATTTAATTCCAGGTTAGGGCACATGCCTGGACTGCAGGCCAGGTACCCGGTTGGGGCTGTGCGAAAGGTAACCGATCAATGTTTCTCTTGCACATTGATGTTTCTCTCCACTCTTTTCCCTCCCTTCTCCTCTCTCTAAAAAGTCAATAAATAAAATCTTCAAAAATAACTGAAAACAACGTTTAAAAAGTCAACAAATAACATGTGTTGGTGAGGACAAAGAGAAAAGGGAACCCTTATACACTCTTAGTGGGACTGCCAATTGGTGCAGTCTCTATGGAAAACAGTATGGAGATTCCTGAAAAATTAAAAATAGATTTACCATAAGATACATCAACTCCACTTCTGGGGTATTATCTGAAGAAAACCAAACACTAATTTGAAAAGATATACCCACCCGTATGTTTATTGCAGCATTACCTACTATAGCCAAGATATGGAAGCAAACCTAGGTGTCCATTCATAAATGAATGGATAAAGAATGGGATATTGTGCAGCTATAAAAAAGAATGAAATCTTGCCATTTGCAAGAACATGAATAAACCTAGAGGGTATTTATGCTAAGAGGTGAAATAAGTCAAACAGAAACACAAATACCATATGGTTTCAATATACGTGGAAGCTAAAACCAAAACAAAAGAAATGAACAAACAAAACAAAAACCAGGCTCATAGAAACAGGATGATTGCCAGAGGGGAGGGTGTGAGAGGATGGGTGAAAAATGTGAAAGGGAATATAGTTAACAATATTTCAAAAGGTTTGCATGGTGACAGATGATTATTAGAATTAGTGGGTGATCATATTGCAAGGTTTAAAAATGTTGAGTCACCATATTATACAATAGCTTTGAAACTAATGTAACTAATATAATATTGCATACCAACTATATTTAAATTTAACAATTAAAAAATAGAGTGCACCCTGTCTGGTAGCTCAGTGGAAAGGCACGAGCCTGTGAACCCAAAGGTCGCTGGTTCGATTCCCAGCCAGGGCACATAACCAGGTTGCAAGCCAGGTCTCCAGCCAGGTCTATAGCTGGAGGCAGATGAAAGGCAACCATACATTGATGCTTCTCTCCCTTTCTTCCTCCCTCCCTGCCCTTCTCTTAAAAAATAATAATGAATAAAATTAAAAAAAAAATAGAGTGGATCAAAAAACGGTGGTACACTTACACAATGGAATACTATGCAACAGAAAGAAAGAAGGAACTCTTACCTTTTGCGACAGCACGGATGGAACTGGAGAGTAGTATGGTTAGTGAAATAAGCTGGTTAGTAAAAGACAAGTATCATATGATCTCACTTATAAGAGGAATCTAATAAAATTAATTAACAAGCCAAATGGAATCAGAGGTATGGAAACATGGAAACCAGAGAGGAGGGGGAAGGAGGATAATGGTGGAAAGAAGGGGAAGGGACTAGTCAAAGAACATGCCTGAATGACTGTTAGGCATGGACACTGGTGTGGGGATTGACTATGGGAGTGGGGTTGGGCTGGGCGGAGGAGGTCAATGGGGGAAAATTGGGGCAACTGTAATAGAATAACAATAAAAAAATGTTAAAAAAAATAGTTCTCATGTGAGGTTTATTTGAGGCCATGGCATTTCCCATGAGCTTTGAAAAATAGGTATTATTCCAAAGGCAGAGAATCTGTGAGCAAAGGGATTAGAAGCCTGAGCCCAAGGAAGATCTGCTGAAGCCCATTGCTCAGGTGCACAGCTAGGGAGAGTTTTTGGGCCTTATACTTGTGGGGAGGGGAACTGTGGCAGCTGTACGTTAGTTGTCTTTATGAACATTATAAAAATGTAATTTTGAAAACTCTATCATTAATGATAGTCCAAGGGGCCTGTGGATGTTACAGTGTGGTTTCTTTACAAGGGGGAGAATGTGAGGTAGCCAGCGCTGGCTGAGTTTTTCCAGGCCCCACTGTCTTTCATGGATGACCAGTTTATTGGGTTAGAGTATTGGGTGCATCAGAAAAGGATTTCAGCGGGCGTTATATACCTTGGTCAGGGGTGCAGATACTGCTGAGACATCGCAAAGTTTTAAGCAGAAGAGTCACACAGTCGCACCTATACATCTTAGATAAATCCCTTTGGTTGCTGTCTGGAAGGTGGGGGTAGAAAAAAGCAAGGGGGAGAGAAGAGGGTCCCAACAGGAGGCTAACTGAACAAAATGTCATGGGTCCTAAACAGAGCCCGCAGCACTGACTGAGGATGACAGAGTGGAGAAAGGTGGTCAATGAGACAGGTCTTAGAGGTCGAATCGTGTAGGCTTGAGAACTCCCTGGATCTGTGAGTGTGTAGGGGAATAAGAAGGTGGAGGAGTCAAGGATGGCTTCCTAACAAGTGCAAAGTGGCATATCTGTAAATCTCCACTGTCAAGGAGCGTCGGGAGAGGAAGGGAGGGCTAGGGAGGGGGCAGGTCGCAGGCCGAAGAGAAAGAAGTTTGGAGTACGGAGAAGAAACCATAGAGGCCAGGTGGCAGTAAGGAAGCCCCGCCCTCAGCTTCAGTCCCTCCCCTGACTCCACCTCTTGTCCCTTTTCCACCCACCCCTCCACAGCCGCTCGAGGGCGGAGAGAGGTGGCATTTGAGTCCTCCGGTATCCCAGCAGGCAGTGCAGCCGAGAGACGCTGACAAAGGACCGGAGGAGCAGTCGCAGCTGCTTTCCGAGAAGCCAGTGTTGCTGAGGTGAGAGTCCCCCACCGTCCCGTCACCCACTTCCTCCGACTTCGGGAAAACATGGAAGTTACGTTGCTGAGAGACCCAGTGGAAAGAACGAGCAGTCCCCAAACCCCGAGCTTGGGCTCAGCGACTGACAGCAGGGCTCCGTGACCCCGGGATGCGGGTGGGAAGTGGAGAGAAGGAATCAGATGGGGCTCTTTCTGCTCCGTCTCTGTCAGTTGCCCCGCTGTACGCCGATCCCACCCTAGAGTCTGGCCGGCCTCTGTTTGTGTGTGTGTGTGTGTGTGTGTGTGTGTGTGTGTGTGTGTGTCTCGTTCCGGGGCGGAGGCAGCAGGGCTGGGGATCCTCACTGTCTGCCCAACAGTTCGGTTACCCTGGGGATGCGACTCTGGGGACAACTCTGGAGAATGTTTTGAGGAGGACTGCGGGAGGGAGGTTGACTCTGTTCGGGGTGGCATCGTCCTCGCATTTCCTCCTTCCTCCAGCCCTGCTGGTCCCCCCATTGAGCAACTGGAAGGAAATCGGCGGGGCTGGAGCAGGGCGTCCCGGGTTGGCTGGAGGGAGATGAAACTGGGGTGGAGAGCCTGGGAAGGAGAGCGAACGTCTTCTTGGAATAATGGTGGGGGTGTAGGAGGTTTGTGGCCCGTATGCTTGCCCCTTCCAGGACCTCCGCACAGATCCTGATGGTTGCACCAGCTGCTCGGCTGTAAACAGGCTCACATGACCGGTTTCACGTGGAGCCGGCCGGTGTGGGGCTGGGGGCTGGAAAGGCTGGGCCCGACCCAATCAGGTAGAGCTGAAGTCCTAGTACTGACTGTTTGATGCGTCCTCCCCTGCCCTCCTCTGCCCTCCTGCCCATAATCAATGTTATGCGGTTTCCTCTTCTGGCTCAAGTAACTGACATCTGTCCTCTCCGGACTATAGCAACATTTCTGCACCAATAAAATCAAAGAGTCCTCTCATGTTGGAGAACCAGAGGGCAAATATTAGATGAAAACAGTCCCAGATGCTTGACCTTTGAAAGGGAATGAGATCGATGCAAACCTGAAAAAGTGGGTCCTTTGGATCTTGCCTAAAAAGCAGTCTTGTTCTTTAGGAATGCATTATATTCTTAATGTGAATTCCAGACAGGGAAAGGTCTACTTTTTCAGGCAGGGCACACATAGGGTTTAATATATTCTTGATGGTGAAATTATTTTTGATATTCCTCTAAGTTGTAAGAAATCTCTCTGACTATAGCATACTATATATATGATATTGTATAGGAAGTGGACACCAACTTTTAGGTTATGGTTAATTTGGTATAAAGAAGTGGGACGTTTGGAAACAGGGTAAAATGTGCCTTCAACTTGTTCACATCTACAAACCCAAACAGAACACATGTTTAAAATAGTTTCTGCCCTGGCTGGTAGCACAGTGGATAAGGCGCCAGCCTGCGAACCCAAAGGTCGCAAGTTCAATTCCCCAGCCAGGGTACATAATCAGGTTGCAAACCAGGTCTCCAGTCAGGTCTGTGGCTGGAGGCAGGTGAAACGCAACCATACATTGAAAAAAAAAAAGTTTCTGAAGCATTTCTAGAACTCTCAAAATAAGAGGTTCACTCAAATAATAGGATATTTAAAAATATGCACTTTTTCAGTATTTGACAGGTAGTTATGATACATTCCCTTTACATGTAATATATAATTAAATATAATACACGATATTCAGTATAGTTGTCCCTTTGTTGGTAAAGATCTAAAGTAGAACAAACAGCTTATAAAATAATGCATGTTTCCCCCCTTAAATTGTTCATGCACATTTTCTCCCTAAATATTTTCATTTTTTTTTCTTATGGAGCACTTACATTTAACCCCAATTCCTGAAAACATAATACAAGAAACTACAAGAAAAGCTTCCCAATCCCAATACAGTAAGTACTTTGCTATTCTTTTTCTGTTTTTAAATGTTTATGATAAAAAATAGAGGACTTTAAAGTTTTGTCTGAAACTTAAAGGAGCAGATTACCAGTGTTGCTCTTAAACTTGTTTTGTTACCCTGTAGTACTCTGGAGACACTTGCCCTATAATAAACAGATTAACTGATTTGCTCTTTGAGGCCCTCCATTTCCCTCATCTGTAATATGAAAGTTTTGTTTTAACCTCCAGGGTCTTTTACAGTTCTCCATAGTACAGTTTTTGATTGGAAACTATTCTTGGCCAAAATCGGATAGTCAAATAAGCCAACATATTGGTATCAACTTAAAAAAATGCAGTGACTAACAAGACGTATCCAGAGTCCTAATAGAAATAGAAATTGCACTCTGAAAAAAATCTCATTATATAAATTAGCTGAATAGGTTGACCTGTATCTCTCTTTCTCATTTTCCTCTTCATCAGGAAATTGAAAATTGCCTTAGCAAACTCCTGCCTCCAAAACTAGAAATAACAGTCCCACTTGACTTTCATGACCTTCATAGCATTGTACAAAGTCTGATTCTTTCGCTCATCCAATATTCCTGAAATAGGTACGCTATGTGATCAGTGGTGAAGTTACAATAAAAAAAAAAGTGGCTTTAGCAGGGCTTCACCTTGCTAGTACCTTGGTTAGATCACCAGGACCAATGTCTTCTCCCCCCAGCTTTTTAGGGTTTAACATTTAATTTTGCCAGCACATCCAGAGATTATTTATCAATCTCAGGGGTTGACTTACACTAAGCACACTCACAGAAGGTTTCAATGTTAATATATGAATGCCAGTTTACTAACTTACGGTGAGAAGTAGATCTACGAAGCAGACCAGGCTCACCTATCAGCCAGGGCACTCTTTGCTCTTGACAATATAGGAACACGTAGAAATGGTTCTTGACCTCCCGTTATTCTATGGTCTATGTGGACCATTTCTTTCTTAAAACATGTACTGGTCAATACATTCAACAAGAGTACAGCATGCTTTTATATAAAAACTATTACCATCATACCTTTGAATAGATCAATCCTAGTCTCCTAAAGTTGAGCTACCTGAAAAAAAATCTCAAATCAGTTTTGCTTCTATTCCTACTTTCTTTAAAAAAAATATTTTATTATTTTTAGAGAGAGGGGAAGGGAGAGAGGCAGAGAGGGAGAGAGCCTTCAATGTATGGTTGCCTTTCACCTGCCTCCAGCTAAGGGCCTGGCTGGAGACCTGGCTCGAAACCCGGTTATGTGCTCTGACTGGGAATCGAACCAGCGACCTTTGGGTTTGCAAGCCAGTGCCTTATCCACTGAGTCACCAGTTAGGGCCCCTGTTCCTACTTTCTTAAACTAGGCCCTCATCATCTTTCCATTCAACACTCATTCAACAGTTTTTTTTTTTTTTTTTTCTCTGTTGACAACTCTGAAGTCAAGTGCTGTGCTTGATTGGTTGATGGTAACCAGTTTCCTACTTTAGGTTTTGTCCAGTCAAAATCCTTTGGAGGTTCTCCATTGCCTGTAGCAATGGTTCTCAATGTGCAGGATGTATCAGAATCATCTGGAGGGCCCCAAACTCATAATTTCTGATTCAGTAGGTCTAGGGTGGGATCCAAGAATTTGCATTTCTAACAAATTCCCAGGTGCAACAGCTGCTGCTGTTCTAGCAGCACATACTGAGAAACACTGGCATTCAGAATCAAGTCTAAAGCCCCAAACTTGGCTTACAAGATTTATCTCCGTCTGCTTCCAGCTTACCTTTCTCACCTTATCTCTTGCCACTCCCCCATACATACTATTTTTTAACCATGTACAATGCCAACGCTCATTTTAAGTGTTTCTTTCATCCATCTACACATATCCTTCCTGAAATTCACCCCCCTTTTCCACTCCTACTACAAACTTCTATTTAAGGCAAACCGTTCTTCGTGCTTCCAGAGCAGTTTATACCAACCAGCATTTTAACACTTGCTACAGTATATCCTAACTATTATGGGTATCTGTTTTCATGGTAGGTGGAGTTTTGAAGGGTGAGACAATATTTTCATCTGTTCTTCACCTTCCTTGGCGCAGTGCCTATTATACAAGGTCTGTCCTGAATATATCTAATGCCCTGCAAACTGCTTTAATTATATTGACATTGGCTTGATACTTTTGGGACAGACCTTGTGTAAGTGCTCAGTAAATGTTTGTTGAATGAATGTATGATTCTAAACCATCTGAGAATGCTATATGTGGCAGCATATATGTTTCATATAATGAATTAATATGACTTTTGCTTTAAGAATTGTACATTCACCTTGAAATAACTGAAGATTTATTGGGATATTATAAAACAGATATTGGGAATAACTAGTTTAAAATAAACGTTTTAAAAAAAGATATTACTGGAGGGCATCCTTATTTTTAAATGCTTAAAGCAGCCCTGGCTGGTGGCACAGTGGATAAGGCACCAGCCTTCGAACCCAAAGGTTGCTTGTTCGATTCCCCAGCCAGGGCACATAACCAGGTTTTAAGCCAGGTCTCCAGTCATGTCTGTAGCTGGAGGCAGGTGAAAGGCAACCATACACAGATGTCTCTCTGCCTTTCTCCCTTCCCCTCTCTCTAAAAAATAATAAATAAAGTTTTTTAAAAAATGCTTAAAGCAAATAGCATTCAAATTTACATCTTGAATATGTAATAGCCTATCATTACATATCACTTATAGCAATCTCATGAGTAAGATATCAAATTATACAAAAAATCTAGCAAATGTATGAAAACAAAAATTACCTCATATTGAGCATTGAACCATTTTAAAATATAAAGTGAATATTACAACATCACTTGTGAAAGAGTTGACTTTAGGAACATATTGGCCATTAAAAATCCCAATAGTCAGTACCGGACACTCAAAGAGGAAGAGAACTAACTGAGTTTATGAAATTGGAAGGAAAGAGGTTTTAATACCATTGTGAGCAAAGCAAAAGGACATGTTGCTGTTAACTGTTTTGTATTTGGTTGGCCATTGCCAAGGACTGCACCAAGTATGGAGAAAGAAGATAACCCTGGTGCCCAGATAAAAG
This sequence comes from Noctilio leporinus, assembly GCA_004026585.1. Taxonomy (NCBI): domain Eukaryota; kingdom Metazoa; phylum Chordata; class Mammalia; order Chiroptera; family Noctilionidae; genus Noctilio; species Noctilio leporinus. The sequence goes on along the minus strand of PVIW01001629.1, from coordinate 222,549 downwards.
GCAGTGGACCTGGTGGTGGAGCTAGGAACCCTAATCGGAGTAAACAGAAGAGCCAGGGACAGGTAGTAAGTAGCTGGTGCTCTGAAGCCAAGCAGATGGGTCATTAGTTTCTGGGGCAGTCTGTACTTTGAATCACCCCTGACTGTTTCAAACTTTGAACCACTTCAGTACAAGAATATCTAAGTTTCACTTATTTCATTTGATTTTTCTTGCAGCCTCCTCTTCTCAGAAAAGGAAGGGCAAATGACAATATGCTCTTAAAGTGGTATCTGTGGTCTTTAATAGTCTCCAATTTTTGAATCTATGGTGGTAAAATATATTGAAACTCCCCTGTTTATCTCAGAACCTCATCATTTCCTTCCTCTGGTTAATCCAAAGCGAGGGAGACAGAAAATAATCACGCTTTTGGGGTACTGGTCTCTCTGAACAGATGGTGGGAAGCTAGGATTTCAGGGTGTTTAGGCTTTTTTTTATGTGTGTGGGTGAAAGTAGATTGCAAACTGGTTACAGGGTGGTGTACATCCATAGGGTTTTCTTTCACATTTCATTAAGGATTAAATTTCTGTACCTTTAGTGTGGAGAAAAAGGACAAGGTAATTTTCTGTAGCACCAGCTCCTAGCTGCACTGATTCCTTAAAAGGTTGAGGGTATGGTGGTCTGTTGGAGCCTCATATTTCTAAACACTGATGGGATTTCTAAACCCTGCTGCTACAGTTTGGCACTGAAAAGCCAGAGGAGATGACCTGAGGGAGATGGAAGATAAGGAAGGAGTGGGGAGAGGTGCCTGAGAGTGCTGATTGTCTTTCCTCCTCTTGCCAAAACCCATAGCAAGTGGCCACTACAGATTTACTGTTCCTCTGATTGGGACCCTTTGCTTGTCTTCAGATGACTTATGCTCAACACAGGGAAAAAGCATGTTCCTTATTAGTAGATACCTGTAGGCTAACTGGTGAGCTCAGTATCTGCTAAAGAGCCTAACACTAAGTTTGGGTATATGAAGGATGAAAAAAAAAAAGTACCCACAGGAAAACTATGGCATTATGCCTGAAATCTGGGGAGTCAAAATTAATCTACATGCAACAAATGTCAAAATAGCCAATCCATACAATAAGTACATTAAAAATAATAAAATTAGTGAGATCCATGTAACTTAGGGTAGGAGAAGAGGGCTGAAAGGAGAGGGAATTTGAACTAGGCTTTGAAGAAAGGAAAATTTTGGAGTCCAGAGAGAACAAATATGGTAAACCTTGGTTATTAATGTGCTAATGGATAGTAATTGACAGCCAGAGCTATTCTTTCCTAACCAAGAAAAGAAAGTGTGCACAACTTAGTAAGTGGACTTTTGTCTCTTGATTTTTTTCTTTACAAAACTGAAAAGGAAACAGGTATCAAGACTTGAATTTTGGATCATCTTTTGCAAACTTTCTGGAAAAGCAGGGAAATTTTCTAGAGAGAAGGGCCTGCATGGATGTTAGCATCAGAGAGCAAGACTTTTAAACTGAGACACAAAGGAGATGAGACTGTAGGGAAGGGTTAAGTCTGGAGACCAGAGTGTTGCCACCAATGCCCTGGTAAGTCCCTTACTCACCCGGGGCCTGCTTTCCTCAGCAGTAAAATGAGAAGTGTCAGGAGCTAAAATTCTTTGACTTTGTGTACGCTTCTATGAAAGCAACCTTATAAACAAATTTGCAGTAAGGTTTTCCTGGCTTAATATATAAGCTCTCCCCAGAACTTTTACACCTTATCATTTTGCAATATGGTTGGAACAAGGAGAAAGTGTTAGTATCCGGAAAACCTTTGGTTTAGCTTCATTAGGTTTGTTGGCAGAGTCTCTAATATTGCCCTGGTGACCTGGTGTTAATTCCTCCCTAATTTCCACTGGTTGGAGTTTAGGAGGCAACTTATAACTTAGCAAAGATAAGCAAGAAATGGAAAAAGGGATATGAAAAGAAAGAATACTCAAAAATGATTAAACACTTATGGTAACCAGGAGATAGACAGTCTAGTCATGATTTGTGGGAAAATGTATACATATTCAGTTGGTAAAAAGAAAGCTTTAAGGTTAAAAGAATAAACATTTATACTAAGCCAATATATAAAGCTAGTAAAATTTCTATTCTGACCTCTGATGACTAACTTCTTAATTTTAACTTCCTGGTTAGATTTATAGACCATCTTATACTCCTTCATAACAAAAAGTTTTACATTTTCCTAAGTTTGCAAATAATCTTAAATAAACCTTTATTTTCTCATTACAATAAATTTGTTGCATGTAAGATTATTTAAAATGACTGGAATCATTCTATTTTACACAGTTTTAAGGTTTTCAAGGTTATTAAAGGATCTTGAACTGGAAATACAATTAACAGAGCTTTTTCACACATTGTCTCTAAATTCCTTCTTGGTTTTCAAACCTGGCACCTTTTTCAAATTAGGCCCTTGCAGAGTTGTTTAATTCAGACTTTTCTAACTTAAAAATAACTTTTGAATAGTTATTCATAGCATTCAGAATTCGAAAGATACTAGAGAGTATCCAGAGAAAACTCTCCTACCCCTGTCCCAGGCCACTCAGTTTGACTCCAGGGGTGACCCTGGCTATCCTTCCAGAGATATTTTACCCATATCCAAGAAAATAGGTTTACATATTCTTTTATCTCCTCTTTTGTGCATAAATGGCAGCGCACTACACACTCAGCATAGCACTTTGCTTTTCACATTCAATACTACCCTTGAACATCTGTCCAAATGTATGCTACACAAATAGCGTGCATTTGGACTGATGTTCAAGAGGCTTTCTTCTTGACAGATATGTTACCCTAACAAATGGCTATAGCTTATTTAATAAATTCACTATTAATGGGCAGATGGGCTGTTTCCAGTCTTTTGCTATTGACACAACTAGCTCTGCCGAGTGCAGAGTACCAAGCTTTGTTCTGTGTGCCACACGGAAACTTTAATCCTCAGTGCTGAAAAACAAAGTAAAAACAAAAGACATTTTTACATATACTCTTTCACATGGAGAATATTTAAACTGGATAAATTCCTGAAAGTAGAATCTCTAGATTTGAGGTTATGTACATTGAATTTTGGCAGGTACAGTGGATGTGCTAATTTATATCTGTGCCAACAATGTTAGGAATATGCCTGATTGTTCCCAACATGTACTATCAAACTTTTTGATTTTTGCTAATCTGATAGGTCAAAACATTTATTTCAGTATAACTTTAGTTTGTATTTTTCTTGTGAGTGAAGTTACACAACCTTTTGAAAAGAACAATCTGTATGTCCATACCTATACAATATTGTAGTGTTTGCTCATTTTCACATTACAGTGTCTTTTTGTAGTGATTTGTAGGACCTTTATATATAGTAAGAAAATTAGAAATTGCCTATGATATGTATTGAAAATGTTCTTTGGCTTTGCTTAGAAAGTATTTTTCCATACAGAATATAAATGTTTTTATATACTTGAATTTAACAATATGTTTTGGTTTCTGGTTGTTAGAAAACCTCAGAGTGTAAACCTAAGAAAATGTTCCCCATGGTTTCTAGTGTTTTATGATTTTTTTTCTTTATATGTAAAGCTTTGATCCATATGGAATTTGCCTTAATAAAATTTTGGAATTTTATACGGAGTGAGGGGTAAATGGAATTTTTTCCCCTAGATGGAGACCCAGCTTTATCAACATTTATTGACTAAACTCTCATCTATAAATCAGAAATTCCACCTTTTATCATAAGCTAAATTCTCATTCTAACATTTTTAAAATGAGATGCTGAATTTTATTTAGTGATGCCAATTTGGATGTCTATTCCTAATAGCCAACTTGTGAAAAAAGTAATTATAGAGCTATTATTTTGTATTGAAAAAATAAAATACCAAATTTCTGAGTAGATTAACCAAATACAAATGCATATGGCTCTTAGAAAAAGAAAGAAGTTTCTTGGCAAATAAAAGCTCAAAAATAGAATTATTTAATCAGCTGCGTTTCAGAATAATCTTAGTTATATTTTTGAAATGGACAGTTACTTTAGTATAGTGGAAAGAATACTGGACTAGAAAGCAAGAGGTCTGCTGACAATTTTTTGTCTGGTCTCTTACTAATTTAATAATAACTACAAACACTTAGAACATTGCCTGGCCTAGAGTAAGTGCTAACAGTTTTACACTGTTATGAGCTACATGCAAGCTATGAAGTACACCACAATGACCTGGGGAGAGCCTGTGGATTACAAACTTTTCAAGATTTTCCCTTACCTTCACCTTTCTGCACCTTTGCTTATGCTGTTCTTCCCTAGGTCGGAATGCCTCCCTACCAAAACCTTCCAGCAGAGAAGTCTGTACCTTTTTCTTTTTTCCTCCTTGTAATCACTGTAGTCCTCCTCCCCCTCCCCTCCTATCACCCCTTTCCTCCTTCCCCTTTCCTTTCTCCACCTACTTCTTTTTTGCCTCTTGCATGCCCTCAACTTGAGATCTGGCCTTTAACCTAGACAAGTGCCCTGACCAGAGTGGAACCAGTGACCTTTGGTTTGCATGATGGTGCCCGACCCACTGAACTACACAATCAGGGCATGTATCTTCTTTCTTTAAGGACCACCTCAAATGCCATCTTGTAGCCTCTCTTCCAAGTAGAATTATTCATGTAGTCTTCTAATTCCCTAGTACTTCATATACAACAGTACACATTATAATACAGGTAGCTTCAATATTTATTTTGTTTCATCAATGAGACTTGAGTTTCTTGAGGACAAAGCCTGTGCATTATTTATCTTTGCATCTTTGTGCAGCTCCTGACATAGTGCCAGGTCTATAATAGGCTTTCAGCTGAAAGAAAAGGATGAAAATTTGCATACATGACTATACAGTATCCTATTTGATACAAGTTGGAAAGGCTTTAATCATAATCAGAGCACTTGTGCCCCAGTAGCCGGTAAAACCAAAAATTTTAATCATTTGTTACATTTCTCTTTGAATATATGGAAACTTTAATGCAAAGTATTGAATGATTTATGTCCTATTTTAAAGTGTGAACTACAGGATGAAAATCAGACATTTTCTGTGATTGCAAACTTTTGCATTTTATTTGAAAAAGTCACACTTAAGGGCTACCTAACTAATGTTGTTGCTTAGAAGTAGATTAGGAAATAAATGCAGAAACATTGCACTTATCAGACAGTCAGACTTCTGCCAGTTACAGCTGTCTGGAACATATTCAAGAACCCCAGAAGGAATCCAGAAAGATCTTTGAAGTTGGAAGAAAATAGCTCTCACAAAGTCTGTGCACTTAATGTAGGAGGGGAGGCACAGTGCCACTCGCATGCCAAGGCCTACTTACTGACTTTGAATTTTCATAGACAACTCCATGGACTGCGTAGCAAGTTCGGATATTTGGCTTTCCTTCCAGACAATTTTTATTATCTTGGGTTTCAATAGGAAAAAGATTAAAAGAAATCTCCCATTCATGCTGTCTGAAGACACTAACTAAAGTATTGTTGAAATGAGTGTGAAAGTGGTTCTCATGCTTTTCTCCCATAAATCATGGAAACTTACTTTGTTTTATATTTTTTAGTTTGTAAGAATTCTGATCAGCTCACATAAAATTGGTGGTGACAATACTTAATTTAGTCCACTTTAAAAAAAAGCTGAGGTTTAAAAAAAGTGGTATCTCTTTGATCTCATCTCTTTGAAAGGGGGTGATTTATTTGAGGTAGAAAGCCTTTATTCCTTCATTCAAGTATTAATGTTATTTATCATAGACCAAAATCTTGAATGTGAAAGGGGCATGTATACATTCCTTGGTATAGCTTGGTAAAAGCTATATAAATAAAGCAAGAGAAAAGTCAAAAGACATGTTTAAATAATTTGGGGGCCTATTTCAATGAATGCTGAACATGCTTTTTGTGGTGGGACAACAAATGAAAACATATCATTCAGTTTTCTTTCTCTCTTCTTTTTCTAGATTGCCAAAATGCTTTGGAATTTTTAACTGACTTTAAGAAAAGTCTAAAATAGATTTAAGACTGTAAAAACAGAAGCTGCAGCAAGGGGGATTTAGTGCCAATGCATCAACAAAAAAGACAGCTAGAATTAGTGGAAGGAAATCTTCCTGTTTTTGTGTTTCCTACGGAGCTAATATTTTATGCAGATGACCAGTCAACGCATAAGCAAGTGTTGACTCTATATAATCCCTATGAGTTTGCCTTAAAGTTCAAAGGTGAGTCTCCTAGGTCTATTTGATGCATTTTAACTAGTACCTACTATTTTTTACTTTTAGAAATTTAATTTTTAAAAAACCACTAATGGGATTTGTGACTTTTTTTTCAGTTTTGTGTACTACTCCAAATAAATATGTCGTCGTTGATGCTGCAGGTGCAGTAAAGCCTCAGTGTTGTGTGGATATGTAAGTCCCAATCACTTCCTGGTAACATGTGTTAGTGTGTTAATATTTGGGTTTAAGTTGAAAAATGCTTTTTCTTGAAGCTGTTCCCACATAGGCATTTCTTATACTTTTATTTTTGCTGAAAGGTTTAGTCTATCAAAAATCTTGGAAGGTATGGGTAGTAAAGGGTAAAGGGGGTCAAATATATGATGACAGGAGACTTGGGGTGGTGGGCACACAGTACAATATACAGATGATGTATCATAGAATTATACACTTGAAGCCTATATAATTTTATAAACCAAGGTCACACCAGTAAATTTGATGAAGAAGAAAAAAATTATTAGTAAGACGTTTCTAGGAGATTCTAAATAGTTCAACCAAAAAATATTTCATTATGTTGGAACCAATGTGTGTTACTATTTCCATGAATATTTCCTCATTGTTGAGCTTTTAGTCATAATGGACATTTATAAAGTTAAAATTCTAATTTATTCCTTTAAATTTCACTAGCTATAATAAGAAATTTAGCTTCCTTTGGTACATCTTGCTATTATAGTGACATTTGGGAAACCAATACTACACTTCCAGAAAAATGCTAATCTAAATTCATCTGAAATGATTCAGCTAATAAGCTTGGAAGTTAATGTATACAAACAGGAAGCAAGTACATAAAAGGTTATCTGAGCTCCTCCAAATAATTTCTTCTAGATGACTGTTTTTTCAAGTTGTTTATATTTAATTGATTGATTGATTAATTAATTAAAATAATTTAAGACACCAAGTAATCTGTATTTGTTTAAATTTTCTGTGGGAATGAGAAGACTTATTTTGAATAGACTTGAAGCTTTGAAATGATTATCTTTAAGGATGTATTTTTGCACATTTTTGATTTTCAGTCAGTACAAAACAAGTAAGGGCTATTCCAAAGATATGTCATCTTCAAATAAATGTGTTATCTTAGAGCTAATTATTCTGTGTTCTCTATTAAGAATGAAGTAAAATATATGGAATTGTAGATAAGTCATAAAAATGAAAGTGCTTTATATTCTTTTCTCTTCAGAGAGATATAGGTATGTATTGTTTGTTTTTGGTTGAATTGGTCAGAATGGATTAACTTGCACAAATGCTCATTTTCACCTGCATTCATAAATTTCAATTTTAAGTCTAGTTTGTTATTTGAACAATAAGAAGCAATAGAAATTTATGAGACTTTTGTGGGGGAAGTAACATAAACCTTATTTAGTAAATATTCCTGCACACAGATATCCAGATAAAATGTCATTGCCAAAGGAATTTTCTTTACTTGTCATTCTTTTACTTAAGACTTTTATTCTACATTTTAGAGTATGCACTTTTATCAAATATTTCAGAATTAAACCTATTTCTTTTGGGGGTTTACTGTAATACTTTAGTATCATTAGAAAATTTCTATATTTGAGTACTTGGTTATAGTCAGTTAATACTGCTTTACTGTATGAAATCTCTTGCTGAATTCCGTTTGACAGGCCCCTGTTATTTTTGAATGTTTTCAGTGTGATTCGTCACAGAGACATTCGATCCTGTCACTATGGTGTAATAGACAAATTTCGTCTCCAAGTTTCCGAGCAAAGCCAGAGGAAGGCTTTAGGAAGGAAAGAGGTTGTGGCTACTCTTCTCCCTTCTGCAAAAGAGCAACAAAAGGAAGAAGAGGAAAAAAGAATAAAGGAACCATTAAGCGAAAGTATCTTTTTTGAGCAGCCATTTCAAACAGGTAATTTTGGCTTGGTTTTTAAAGCCTTTTTGAAGTCTTATAGATTTCTAACTTTTCTAATTACTTGAAAAATAATCAGCCCTTTCAAATCTAATCAGTTACTGCAAAACAGAACCTAGAGATCAGGTACCTAAAACTGAGCCTGAGACCTAGAGGTGGTCTTTCAGGGAAGAGGACTAGAGGATGATGTAAGAGGAAGGCAAATATTGTCATAGCCTTTGCATCTATACAACCTGAAAATGTACTTTTTAAAAAAAAAGACTTTATTTATTTATTTTCAGAGAATGTAATTTATTTTTTAAGTATATTTTATTGATTATGCTGTTACAGTTGTCCCAATTTCTTTCCCCTTTGCTCACCTCCACCCAGGACCCCCCTTCCCTCCTGCAATCCCATCTCCCTTAGTTCATGTCCATGGGTTGTGCATATAAGTTCTCGGGCTTCACCCTTTCCTATATCATTCTTAACTAGCCCCTGTCTATCTTGTAACCACCAATTATGCTTCCTAATTCCTGCACCATTTCCGCATTTCTCCCCCTTCCCCCTCCCAGCTAATAACCCTCCAAGTGACCCCCATACCTATGATTCTGATCCTATTCTGGTTGTTTGCTTAGTTTGTTTCTGTATTTATTTTTTAGGTTCTGTTGTTGATAGTTGTAAGTTTGTTGTAATTTTAATATTCATAGTTTTTTTAAAATTTAATTTTATTGTTGTTATATTACATCCATCCCCTTTTTCTTCCCCTCTTTCCCCTTCACCTCCCCCCCTACCAAAGTCAATCCCACTTGTTGTCCATCTTCTTTTTCTTAAATAAGTTCTTTTAAAATTTCATATGATGAAGACTTGGTGATGATGAATTCCTTTCACTTTACCTTGTCTGGGAAGTACTTTATCTGCCGTTCCATTCTAAATGATAGAATGGATAGAGTATTGGATAGAGTAATCTTGGCTATAGGTCCTTGCTTTTAATCACTTTGAATACTTCTTGCCCATCCCTTCTTGCCTGCAAATTTCTTTTGAGAAATTAACTGATACTCTTATGGGAACCCCTTTTAGGTAACCCTGCTTTTCTCTCCCTACTTTTAAGATTCTCTCTTTATCTTTAACCCTTGGCATTTTAGCTATGATGGTTCTTGGTATGGTCCTCTTTGGGTCTAGCTTGTTTGGGACTCTCTGTGCTTCCTGGACTTGTATGTCTATTTCCTTCACCAAATTTGGGAAGTTTTCCTTCATTATTTTTTCACACAAGTTTTCAATTTCTTACACTTTCTCTTCTCCTTCTGTCATTTTTGTGATTTGGATGTTGGCACACTTAAACTTGTCCTGGAGGTTCCTAAGCCTCTCCTCATTTTTTTCAATTCTTGTTACCTCATTCTGTACTGGTTGACTTTATTTCTTCAACATCCACTGATTTTCACAGAGGCAATGTGGCTTTATTATCTCCCTGGAGCTGGAACTGTGAGCCTTGTGGTCTGGTCTGGTGCTGGAAGTGCTCCCTAGGTGTCCCTACTTTTTTAAATGTAGGGACACTCTCTGCTAGTCGGCCACATCCACAGTCCTGCTGCCACCACTGTGCTGCACCACACTGCACCAAACTTCATCCTCTCTGTCTTGGCTCTGCCCCTCCTACCTGTCTGGATGAATAGTTCTTCTTTATGTTTTTTGGAGTTCCATGCAGCTTAGTTTTCCTGGAACTAATGGTTGTCCCCAGCTTTGAGATAGATGTATTCCTTCTTAGTTATGGATGGAGATGCAATGTGTCTACCTATGCCTCCATTTAGGCCAGAAGCCTAGAGAATGAATGTACTTTATAATATTATCACAATTTGGCTATTATATACTTCTGTTTCTGTGACTTTCCTATATCCTTTCTCATTTAATTAGTTCAAAGGAGAAGGAGATTGTGTTTGGCAATAGGCCAAGCTTGGTGAACTGTTCATGTTATTTTGAAAAAAAATCTCATTAAAGTTGAAGTTAATCAAACTAAGTAGATTATAATATCCCCTGTGGGCTGTTAATTGAGTCCCTCTCCATTCCTCATTTCCTTCCAGCTTAGATATTCAGAAGTGTTATGATATATTCTTTCAACATTGACACTGTCCTCATCTTCAACTCTTTGGTTGTCTTTCCCCTCTCTCTCTTAACTTCTTATCACCTCCCTCCAACCTTATTATAAAAGGAGGAAGATAAATTTTCCATAAGAAAACATGGAAACTTTTTGTAAGTGATTGATGAATATGATAGTAGTTGTCCTTGAAATTGCCACATAAAGTTTACTTGTCATTATATCAGTTAGCATGCTTATTTCAATAACACAGGGAGAAATGCCTCTTTGACTTACTGTAGTCAAGGCTTTTCAGTCCATGTAGGAAGTGCCCAGATTTTCTGGTGATACCAAGGCTAGGGACCAGGTAGTAGCTAGTAGATTGTTTTATTCTTAGCAACTATTATTGACTGGCAGGACCAGCTTTTCATCTTTTGAAGCTGAAAGAGACCCTCTGTCAAATGTCACTTTGACCTCAGATCAATAAAGTTGAGTTATAAATATTTATGAAATGCAACATTCCCCTTTTAAAATGCCTTCTCTAGAACAAGAAAGCTCATATAGTGAATATTTTTATGTTAAATTCATTGGAGCTCATTTTTATATTTAACAGACCAGTTTAATAGTCAAGAATAGGAATATAGCAGCAGAGTAGTGGGCAGTGCTGAGTGCTTTCTCAAATGCCAGAGCAGCTTGAGGATAGGATGAAGGACACAGGAAAGGTGAAAGCTCCTGAGAGTGGGTGTAGTAAGTGACTGGATTCCAAAGTGCCTGGTCCAGAGATTTCAGAGAGCTGCTAGCTGGTGAGACTGAGTTCCAGAACTGGCCTGGCCTACAGGCTGAGGCCATCTAAACAAAGCTGCAGGGGCAGCTCAGCCCAGAGAGTAAAGCAGCTCTGTTTAAAAACAGCTTTTGGCCATTCATTGACTGGATATTTGTGCAGCAAATAGTGTGGACAGTAAGCACAAACTCTGGAGGATTGAAGAGTTGAGCTCCTGTAGGGGAGGGACTGGAAGAGTTAGGAAACAGTGTCAGAGCCACGGAGGCTGTGGCTGAGAGAACTGGAACGTGGTTGCCAGAGCCAATAGCTGTAGACAGGAGTTTGATCAGTCGCCAGAGCCAGCAGCACCAGACAGGAGTGTGCAGGAGCTGGCAGCATGAAATGGAAGAGCATCTGCCACCCGTGGAACCAGCGGTGTGGCAAGGAAGTGTGGCTGCTGGAGGCTCAGCCTACTGGGGGGTGTGGCATTCAGAACACAGTCTGACTGTGACAGACTCCAAATTGTTAGGCCCTGCCCCCAAGGTGCTTAAGTCTGACTATAGATCACAGAAAGACTTGATCAAGGAAAAGAGGCAGACATAGAAAATGGATCTGTGCCAATCTTAGGCACCTGAGTTACACTGAGATCTTCTATATGAATTATTAATCCCCAACATATCCTTTTTAATATCCATTTCTAGTCCTCACCATTAGTGCATTTTAAGTAAATAGTGTTTATATTATAGTGTATCTCAAATCCCATATTGTACTCCTCCCTTTTCTCAAGTCATTTAACCATCTGGCATCAAACTCTATCACAAAGCCATAATAATCAGAACAGTCTGGTACTAGTATAAGAACAGACCTATGGATCAATGGAACAGAATAGAAAGCCCAAAAATAAACTGAGGACTCTTGGGCAACTTATATTTGACAAAGGGGGAAGGAACATAAAATGGAGTGCAAATACCCTCTTCAACAAGTGGTGTTGGGAGAATTGGACAGGAACATGCATAAAAAAATGAAACTAGACCAAAAACTGACACCATACACCAGAATAAACTCAAGATGGATGAAAGACAAACATAAGCTGTGCCACCATAAAAGTCTTAGAGGAAAAACATAGGCAGAAAAATAGTAGATATCCCATGCAGCAATATTTTCACTGATATCTTTCCCAGGGCAAGGGAAATAAAGGAACAAATAAACAAATGGGACTATATCAAACTAAAAAGTTTCTGCTCAGCCAAAGAAAACATTAGCAAAATGAAAAGGGAACCAACCATATGGGAAAACATATTTGCCAATGACACCTGAGACAAGGGTTTGATCTCCAAAATATGTAAAAAACTTATACAACTCAACAGCAAGGAGGTAGACAAACAAATTAGAAACTGAGCAAAGGACCAGAAAAGACACTTCCCCAAGGACATACAATGGGTCGATAGGCATATGAAAGAATGCTCAACATCACTAGCCATCAGAGAGATACAAATTAAAACCACAGTTAGATACCACCTTACCCCTGTCAGAATGGCCATCAACAAGTCAACAAACAACAAGTGTGAGGATGTGGAGGAAATGGGAACCCTAGTGCACTGCTGGTGGGAATGCAGACTGGTGTAGCCACTATGGAAAACAGTATGAAATTTCCTCAAAAACAAAAAGAACTGCTTTATGACCCAGCAATTCCACTGCTAGGATTATACCTGAAGAATCCTGAAACACCAGTTCAGAAGAACCTATGTACCCCCATGTTCATAGCAGCACTATTTATAATAGCCAAGTGCTATAAACAGCCTAAGTGCCCTTCAGTGGATGAATGGATGAAACTGTAAACTGTAGTACATTTACACAATGGAGTACTATGCAGCAGAAAGAAAGAAGAAACTCCTACCATTGGTGATAGCATGGATGGAACTGGACAGTATCATGCTTAGTGAAATAAACCAGGCAGCAAAAGACAAATACCGTATGATCTCACTTAATACAGGAATCTAATGAACAAAACAAACAGATAAGCAGAACAGAACCAGAGACATGGAAAAATAAAGGAGTAGAATGACCATGATTAGGGTAAGGGGGAGAAGAGGAATGAGGGGAAAAGAGGAAAGGTGGGAGAAGGGTTTAGTCGAGGACCTAGTGTGAAGGACCCATGGAGATGGACAACAAGGTGGGGATTGACTGCAAGAGATGGGGCAGGGAAGGTGGGGCAGGGGAGAGTAATGGGGGGAAAATGAAACAATTGTAATATAACACTAATAAATAACATTTAAAAATAGTCAAGAGTAATAAGAGTTAAAAGTTTACTTATATTTTTAATCCTGTTTTATTTTTAAATATATTAGAATTCAGGTGAAAAGTTATCCTGAAAGGCTAAATAATAATAATGTGCATTCTGTTCTTAATTTATTTTTATAACGAACCTTTGGTATCTGGAGTATATTAAAATATTTCTCTAATTGTAAAATTGGAGTAGGTAGATGAATGAAGATAGGTGATATTGGAATAATACATGGTGATCTCTGTTTTGGAAAAAATATCATCTCTCTAAGCCATCCATACTGGGAAACTCAATGAACGCAGACCTCTTATTTGTCTTGTTCACCATTATGTCCTCTGTACAGAGTACAGTCATCCCTTGGTATCTGAGGGTGATTGACTCCAGGGTCCCTCTCTTCTCAGCCCTGAATACTAAAATCTGCAGGTGCTCAAGTGTATTTTTCAGCCCACACCCTCCAACTGCAAATCAATGGTTTATTGAATTTGTGGATGTGGAACCTGTGAATATGAAGGGTTGACTGTAGTTACATGGGAAATGTGTACATGGGCTACACTAGGAGTGCTGGACTTCTTATTTTATAAGGTTTGTTGGGTTGGTTTTCTTTGTCTTACAAGATTTCCACTGCTATGGATATTCTAGAACAAAGGCAATACAATAGTAAAATCCCATGTACAGTCTTGGCCAACATGTCCTCTTTGTGGGTAGTTACCCCAATGTTTCTAATATGGAATTGAGTAAAGTTTTCTTCTTTAATAGAGTGTAATGGTGACTGATTTAGTCTACTGTGTTGACAAGGATGAGTAATATTTTTAACATCTCCTGTTTATTATTTTAATGCAGTCATGTGCCACTAAATGACTGTGATACATTCTGGGAAATGTGTCATTAGACAATTTTATTGTTCATATATTGTAGAGTGCAATTATACAAACCTAGATGGTACAGTCTACTACATACCTAGATTATATGGTATAGCCTGATGCTCCTAGGCTACAAACCTGTAGAGCATGTTACTGTACAAAACAACACAAAATTATATCAAGTACAAGAGATTAAATCAAGCATAAGAGAAAATGATGCAATCAAAAGACATGGAAAACATGAGACCTATGAGGCTGCTGTTGCCTGCATAACATGGCACATTATTGTTACAGCAAACTCTACAAGTATAAAGAATATACTGTAAAATAATGAGAAAAAGTCTATATAATATACCAAATACAGAAACCACTAATATAGTTGTTTATTATCATTATCATGTACTATATACTGTACGCAAGTGTATGTGCTATGTTTCTATATGACTGGTAGCTCAGTAAGTTTGTTTACACCAGATTCACCACAAAAAAATGTGAGCCATGTGCTGTGTTATGACACTAAGGTGGCTAAAATATAACTAGGTAATAAGAATTTTTCAGCTCCATTGTAATCTTATGGGACTACAGTTTTACATGACATCTGTAGTTGACCGAAACATCATTATTTGGCACAGGACTATAATGAATTAATTACCTGTGTTTTCCAGTATGTAGCATTCTAAGGTTTTTCATTAAGTTTCTCTAAGCTCAAATGTTGAAACAAATTGTGATTGTTTTTTGGGGGGTTTTGAAGTGATATTATTTTTTATGTCTTTGGCTGAAAGGTGTTTATTAGACATATAAGAAGTTCAAAAATGTTGCGAAGCTTTTTGACTAGCTGGAAAATGGTCAAAGGCTCTACTCATGAAAACTTTGGATTTTTAAATGTATTGAGGCAGTAAAAATGAATATTTTTCTCAAGTTTATTGTGTAAAAAACAGCAATACATTTTTAAAAGAATATAACCCCTATTATCCCATACACATAACATATCTGGCCCTGGCCAGGTAGCTCAGTTGGTTAGAGCATCATCCTGATTCACCAAGGTTGTGGGTTCCTTCCATGATCGAGCACATGCAAGAATCAACCAATGAAACAAAAAAACACAAATCTTGGACAAAAAAAACTTTGCTAACATCAATGTCCCATGCTACTTTCCAAGCCTCGTTTATGTACATAAATACAACTATATATTTTTTCATTGAATAGAAATTTAACTAAAAGAGCCCACAAAGTATACTTTTTATAAAATACCACAGCCCAGGTTATTAAAAAGAATGTTTTAAAAAGATACAGCTGAATTTTAGTGGGTTTGTCTTAATTATGTTACTAATGAACTATGTCTTTGCAATGTCTGAGTCAGTGCCCCCTGGCTTAAGAAAATTCAGCTCTTTATTGTTGCTTATAATAATGAAAGCTTGAAGGTGACCTAAAAGTCCATCAATTGGGGATTGATTAAATCTTGAATGTTTATAAAATGGGGTGCTGATGCTAGGGAGGCATTTACAAGGGTTTGATAGAATGATAGATGGTTATATATTGACATGGAAAGAAGTTCGAATATATTCCTAAGTGAAAGAAAAATACCAGGTTTAGAACAGTAGGTATAATATAATCTCATTTGTGTAAAAGTCATTATATATATATATATATATATATATATATATATATATGCATGCATTAATAAAATCTGAAAGGATTTATACCAAGCTGTGAATAGTGTTATTTCTAGGAAGATGGGATTACATAGGAACCTTTATGATTTTTTTATCTCTATAAAACTTTTACAAAAATAAGAAAAAGAGCTATTTCCATTTAGAAAAATTTCAAGTATTTATGCAGATGTTTTGGAATTTCTCTTAATACTAAGGATTCCTTAAAATTAACTTTACCATTGGTTTGCACTGAGCAATGTAATTGCCTCCAATAAATGTTTTCCTTGAAAATATATCTTGCAACAAATATAAATGTAAAGGTGCTTCATTTATTAACTAAAATAAGACTTGTTTTTAGGTGTTTATGCTACTGTTTCACCTGAAGTGATAATAATTATAAAATATGAATTTGTTTTTACCTACCTGGTTTTGGCAATGCTTTGCACAATAGCTAAGGTATTAATAATTTAGAAAAGCTGCATTTAATAATAAAATGAACAGTGTTATTTCATTAATAAAACACAAAAATTGTGTTGCTGTTGTGAGCTAGCCGGGCACCTTGGCTATTCCTTTTAATAAAAAAAAGGATAGTGGGAAAAGTCACATAACAGAAAATAATATTATTTGGTTTCTTAAAAATATGGGTATGAATATTATACACCCCCCCAGAACTATAGAAAAGTAGTCCTGAAAATAAATGTTTTATAAATTTTATTTTATTGTGGCAAGAACATTTAACATGAGATGTGCCTGTTCACAGGTATTTCAGTGTGCAACGCAGTGTAGTTAACTATAGGCACAATATTTTATAGCAGATCTCTAGTCTGTATTCATCTTGCATAATTGAGATTTTATGCCTGTTGATTAGCAACTCCCATCTCAAACATTCCCAGCCCTTGGCAACCACATTCTACTCTCTGATTCTGAGCTAGACTATTTTAGACACTTCATCTAAGTGGAACCATGAAGTATTTGTCCTTCTGTGGCTGGTTTGTTTCACTTAGCATAATATTTGCCAAATATTGTTTTTGCTGCTTTCTTCTTTGCTGTAAATGGTGGTAGAGCAGAAAGCAAGTTTTTATAGGCAGCTTTAAAACACTCAAATAGTGCCTTTTTGCTGCCTTAACATTTGCAACTGTAGCAGGATGCTGCAGTTATTAGATTCAAATTTGCCTGGAAAACTACCCAAGATACTACCAGAAGTTAGTGGAGTTCTAGTGTAGTGGCTTTCAGAAAGGAGTAGACACAAGTAGTACATTAGGGTACAGGAAGAAAACAACAGAATTTCAATGTCTATTTTTAGCCCATTCTTTTAAAGTTCTATTTGTATGTTTTATGTTAAGCTTCATAATACAGTATTTGTGTATGTAATTCATAAACTTACATGATGATACATGCTTGGATATGCTCTACTAATTATGGTGAGTTGGGGTGGGGGTAGGGGAAGGATGGTAACCTTTCAAAAGACACTCATTACCTCACAGTGTCATTTCAACATTCCATTCTGTAATGACTCAGAGAAGTTATGGGCTTCCAGATAACTCCAGCAGATAAATCCCCATAGAATGGGAATGATGGGGAAAGAGTCAGAGAAGTTAGACAAAACCAGAATCCTGGTGAGTGATGGACATTAGTATATGTGAACCAACTTTTGTCTAAATTGTTTTTAGAAGCAAGCTCAGGGATTTTTGTCTTTTTTACAGAAAACAGAACAGTCTCCTCAGGACCTAGTTTACTGACTGTCTTCCTGGGAGTTGTGTGCATTGCAGCTCTGATGCTTCCTACACTGGGGGATGTGGAATCGCTGGTGCCTCTCTACCTCCACTTAAGTGTGAATCAAAAATTAGTGGCTGCTTACATCTTAGGTAAGTGTTTTAAAGATGTGTTTGGGGGCATATGTATAGGCAATTTAAAAGTATGTTCAGCCCTGGCTGGTAGCACAGTGGATAAGGAAACAGCCTGTGAACCCAAAGGTTGTTGGTTCGATTCCCAGCCAGGGCACACATAACCAGGTTGCAAGACAGGTCTCCAGCCAAGTCCGTGGCTGGAGGCAGGCGAAAGGTAACCATACATTGATATTTCTCTCCCTCTCTGCCTCTCTCCCTTTCTCTCTCTCTGGAAATAATAAATAAAATCTTTAAAAAAATAAAAATTAAAGTATGTTCAGGTAAAGAACATTTTACGATTTAATTCTTGGTTCACATTTAGTTCTTTTCAGTTTATTTGACTAGTACTTAATGTATTCAATTATTTTTGCCAACTTACAGTGGTATAAAACATGTTAAATGCATATGTTTCATGGTACACCATTTTTACTTCTAGGAAGCGATTCTCGGGCAACTTTTAGATGAAGTGTACACAGTGATAAAGATGAACCGTGAAGCCTTGTTTAATAGTTTAATATTGTGAACCTTTCTCTTCAAACCAGTTCCCGTTCTTTCTGTTAGGTTATTCTTTCAGTCTTCCTGACTTGAAATCTTATAATTAGTTTAAATAAACATTTATTCAGTACCTACCTAATGTGTCAAGGATTAGGGTTCTGACAACGAATGACTGTTTCCTCTTAGTCTCTCACTTCTTCTGAGATACCATCTCTTTGAAGTATTCTCTCTCAGTATTCCTTGGTGCTCTCTTTCTCAACTCAAAATTGTTTTCTATTAATAAAGTGTCTCCCTACCTTCTGTTCTCTTCATATTCCTGTCCTCTTCCATTATTTTCCCCCTCAAACCATCTATTACATAACTGTCAGACTGCTTTCCATTGTTTTGGTTTCACTACCACCACTTTCTACTCAAAAACCTTCAGTGCTTCCCCATAGTCCATAGGATGAAGTATAATGCCATAGTCTGGCATTTAAGATTCTCCATATTCTTTTGGAGACCTCTCTGAGCTACTCTTGTCTAGCTGATGCCTTTCATAAATCCTTGATTAGAGCCGTTAGATTATTTGTTGATCCCTTAGAAGCTTATCTAGAAAGTCCCAGTCTTATCTTCATGCCCTTGCCTTTGCCCTCCCCTCACCTGAATGTCTATACATCTCATTGTTCTATATTTTTCCTGTTCATCTTTTAGGCTTATTTCAGCATTACCTTTTGGGGTAACTTTATCAACTACCCCAGTCCTATGTGATTATTCTCCTCTGTACTTCATCACACACTTTATTTTTAATTTAATTTTATTGTTGTATTACATCCCCTTTTTACTCCCTTCTGTCCCCTTACCCACCCACCCACTCCCCCACAATGTCAATCCTACTTGTCCATGTCCATGGTTCTTCCATCATACACTTTTTTAAACCACTCATTTAAGACTGAGCATATTATTAAAGTTTTATGATTTTAGGTCTGGAGTTTCTTCAAAAGAGACAAGCCAAGTGAGAAGACTATGCTTCTGTCTCTTTGTGGCCCTAGGCCCTGGGATACAAATAGGCCCACAATGTTTTTACTGATGAAGTCAATTGGCTTTACTGACCCATTAAAATGACATTTCTGTTATTATTGTAGATGATGTAACTGGATGAAATGGAAGGTATATTTGATGGTTAAAAAATTAGCTGTGTTCAGACATTAGTGATTTAATTAAATCTGTCCAGTGACTGTCCTTTGCTATCAATTGGATTTCTTTTGTATAATATCAACAAAATTCAAATTGACTTCAAGTTCTTGATAGAGTACCTGTCTATCTGCTGTATTTTATTTGCTCATTCAGGGCTAAACAATTGCTTGTTGAATGGAAACTTTGTAAAGTGCATGTCTTTAACTGTTCTCCAATTTTTTTTCAGGTCTTATCACTATGGCTATACTTAGAACATGAGCAAGGAATTCAGTTGACTTCTGAAGTAAATTTATCTTGAAAATATGAATGTGGACTGCCTTTTATCTCTATCTCACTCCATTAATATGCTACAAACTATTGACTGATTCACAATGATTATAAATGTATAATATATATTTTAAATTACTCTATAATTTTATTCAAAGGACTCCAGCACATTATGTTACAGACAACAGGATGCTTCTGAGTGACACCTAGAAAATTCTTTAAGAAATTCTTTTTATATCTAAATCTATTGTGCAAAAGACTTTAATTAAAACATTTGTTATTTTCTCATCTTTTTAAAAAAGTTACTTTAAATTTACTATGTTAGGCTCATGTGTCCTTCAAAATTAAAGGCCTAAAACAGCAAACTGACCAGCCTAAAAGTAAAATTGCATTTATTTCCTAGCTGTGAACATCAATGTTACTATGTAAATTATACCATGGCCTCTATCATTATAAACAGTTGCCATGGTGTTTCTAAAATACAAGTTTTACAGT
>PVIW01001629.1:0-200000 GCA_004026585.1 Noctilio leporinus | reverse complement strand
TGACTTATAGGAGCTGTTTGTGATATGAGTTGCAAATATTTCCTTTCAGTTTGTCATTTTTCTCTTGACTTGGCATATGGTGACTTGAGCATGCAAAGTTTATTCTGGGATAGTTGAATTTATTAATCTTCTATTATTTCTGTGTTTTGAATTGTAGGTAGAAAACCCTACTTCACTCCAAGGTTACAAATCATGGATACATATAGCCCCCAAATCTTTAAACTATAAGCTACTCCTGGTAAACAAAAACCTAGTATTTTTTATTACAGCTTTTTAATTTTTATTCTATTTTATTGGCGATGCTGTTACATGTGTTCCAATTTTTCCCCCTTTGTGTCCCCCTCCACCCAGCACCCCTCACTCCCTCAGGGAATCTCTACCCTTACTTCATGTCCATGGGTCATGTATATAAGTTCTTTGGCTACTCCATTTCCTATACTGTCAATATCCCCATGACTATTCTGTAACTACCTATTTGTATTTCTTAATCCTCTCACCTATTTACCCATTCCTCCACACCCCTCTCCCATCTGGAAACTGTTAAATCACTCTCCACATTCATAATTCTGTCTCTCTTTTTTTGTTTGCTTAATTTATTTTTGGATTTAGTTGTTGACAGGTATGTACTTATTGCCATTTTATTGTTCATAGTTTTGATCTTCTAAAGTCCATTTAACATTTTATTATAATAATGGTTTGGTGATGCTGAACTCCCTTAGTTCTTTCCTGTTTGGAAAGCTCTTTATCTCTCCTCAATTCTAAATAATAGGTTTGCTTGGTAGAACAAACTTGGTTGTAGATCCCTGCTGTCCATGCTTTTGAATATTTCTTGCTAGTCTGCCCTAGCCTGAAAAGTTTATTTTGAGAAATCAACTGACAGTCTTATGGGAACTCCCTTGTAAGTAACTGTTTTTCTCTTACCATTTTACAAATTCTTTATTTTTCACCTTTGGCATTTCAATTATGATGTGTCTTGGAGTGGACCTCTTTACAACCATCTTGTTTGGGACTCCACGTGTTTCCTGGGCTTGCTGGTCTATTTCCTTCACCGAAGTAGGGAAGTTTTCTTTCATTATTTTTTCAAATAGATTTTAAACTTCTTGCTTTTTCTTTTCTCCTTCTGGCACCTCTATGATGCAAATGTTGGACCTCTTGAAGTTGTCTCAGAGGCTGTTTATACTATCCTCACTTTTGGGGGTTCTTTTTTCTTCTTGTTGTTCTGATTGGTTGTGCTTTTTGCTTCACCATGTTCCAAATCATTGATTTGATTTCTTGGCTTCATCCACTCTACTATTGTTTCCCTGTAAATTATTCTGTATTTCAATTATTGTATCCTTCATTTTTGACTGGTTGTTTTTATACTTTGAAATCCTCACTAAGTTCTTTAAGCATCCTTATAACCGGCGTTTTGAACTCTGAATCTGATAGATTGGTTATCTCCATTTTGTTTAGTTATTTTTCTGGAGTTTTGGTTGTTCTTTCATTTGGGCCAAGTTTCTTTGTCTTCTCATTTTGGCAGCCTCTCTGTGTTTGTTTCTGTGTATTAGGTAGAGCTTCCAGGACTCCCTATCTTGGTAGTGTGGCCTAATGTAGTAGACGTCCTATAGGGTCTAGTGGCATAGTCTTCCCTATCACCCAAGCTGGATACTCAAGGTGTGCCCCATATGTTGGCTGAGTACACCCTCCTCTTGTAGTTGAACCTTGATTATTGTTGGCAGGTCAATGGGAAAGATTTACCCAGGCCAATCAGTTGTAAGGTCTGGTTGTGACCACTGACCACCAACCTCTGCCCTCCATGGAGGATCAGCTGTGCAGGGGCAGAGTGGTGTTGCTCTGATGTGGTCTGTAGTGCAGACCACACTGGGTGCACTGGCTCTCGGGTTTCCTGCATGTGCAGGCCAAGGTCAGCCCCTACCTGAAACACAAAACTAGTCTTGAACAAATAGAATACCATCTGTGATGTTCTTGGATATGTGTCTTCTTGACAAAAATTTCCCCATTTTCCTAAATTATATAAATTTAACATTCCTCCAATAAGAATTTTGGTTTCTTTTTCTCTTTTTTTACCTAGGTAAGTTGATTCTAGAGTTTACATGGAGAAATAGGGATAGCTAGGAAAATTCTTCAAAAGAAGAATAAAGAGGGAATTTTTTCCAGAAATTAAAACATACGACTCCAAAATTTCAACTGTCTGACACTTGCCCATGAATAGAGCAATGGCAAAGAATTAGAAGGTACAGAAACAGGCCCAAATACATCCAGTCTCAAAACAGTGGTCATTAAACAGCATGAAAACAACTGAATAGCCATCTAGAAAAAAAAAGTTTGATGCATTTCACCAGGATAAATTCCAAAATAATAAAAAAATTAAACATAAATAATGAAATCATAAAGGTGCTAGCTAATAATGTGGAACCATTCATTTCTGTATAATCTCAGAAGGGGTTAATTCTTGATGACTCAATAGCACTGTTTTATATCAATAACTAAATTCTAAAAAATATTTTATTTACTTTTAGAGAGAAGAGAAGGGAAGGAGAAAGAGGGGGAGAGAAACATCAATGCGTGGTTACCTCTTGTATGCCCCTAACTGGAGATGTGGCAAACAACCCAGGGATGTGCTCTCACTGGAACTTGAACTGGTGAGACTTTAGTTTGCAGGCTGTTACTCAAGCCACTGAGCCACACCAGCCAAGGCTCATTGACTAAATTTGTAACGAATCTCTTCCCTTGGCAGTTGCTTTCCTTTCCTGCTCTGTGTAATCTCCCAGTTTTGTAAAAGTGCCTCCACAAAAATTTCCAAAGTGGATTCCCAGTATCATGAAACAGTTAGATCTACCTATTACAGATTACTTATTTCAACTCATTTATATCTTACCCTCTAATTCAAAACCTGCTGCATTTTGACATGCTGTAATCAACAAGAACTGGGTGGCTGGCAAGTGATCGTACACTGTGCATCTGCACTGTCTGCATTTACAGTTCAGTGGAGTGTGTGTTGGGGAAGGGCAGCAAAGAAAATGGCATTCAGATATCATCTGGTTCAATTCCATGCTGAAGTGTGTGGCATACCCCACAAATGTTGCAGGAGTTGGGGGGACCTATGCTGGCTCTTAAATGGTCGGCCTGATTCATATACAGAAAGGAGTTGAGTTCACAAGGAAAGACAAGGATGAATGGGCTACTATGTAAAAAGAGTTGTTTTGAAAGAGTTTTTAGGGAGATATTTGAGACTGTGATGTGTGTGCCATTGTTACTTGTCTACTATGAAGAAAACTTTTCCTGGCATGATTAAAGGGGCTGAACATAGGGTAGTGAGGAAAGAACTAAGCTGACTAAGGGGCCACAGGTATTACAAAGTTTAATCAAGGACAAGGTGAAGAGGCAGTTGTCATCATGAAAACAATTATGATTCATTGTAAAAAGGAGCTAGCAAACAGGAAACGCACAGCAAGAGCCATGGCAATAGCTATAATTATCTGTCACTGCAGGTGTTTCTACCAATTCAGAATTGTTAGGCCTGCTCAATTCTGCCACCCAAATTCTCTTCAAAAGGAATTGTACAAAGTTGGTATGTAAAGTTTCAGCTTTCTAGAAGGGATACTGGAAATGAGTGTCTATGAGATATTTTCATTCACCAAACAACTGAGTGGAAAAACTATATAGCATCTGCCCAGAAGACACATTTAGTGTTTCAACATGAAAATGGAAACAGAATGCTAAGTTTTTAGAACTGTGCTATTAAGAAAAATTGAAAGTTTCAAGTGGCACCTAAAGCCCTGACATTTTGAGAGAAGATGCCTAAAGGAAGCAACATAAAATAAACTTGAAAAAATTGGAGGGTGTTGGGACTGGTACCATGTAGCTACACTAGAAAATTCCTCACAGAACCTACTTGTATTATCCTGTAACAGATTGTCAAGTTAGTGATTATTTCATTAGAAAAATATTTGCTACACCTATAATCTGGAGGTGATAAACAACATACCAGAGTAGAACATTACTCTTCAGGATTAAATGCCAAACAAATGACAAGAGTTGACCCAGACTATGGGATGAGGCTTTGCCCAGTAATCACATGAAACACCCTTTAAGTAAGTCATATGCAGAAAAAAAGAGGGATCAATTAGGATACTGCTTTGGAGAGTCTTTATATAACCAAGAGAAAAAAAGAAATGCAAATCAAACTCAAGCTGGATGTTTTCTTTATTTTGTTCATTTAGTTTCTCTGATTTGCCCCTCTCACTTGGTTCAACAAAAATTTAAAGTGACACCTACCTTGGGCTCTGTCAGCTCTGTTTCTAATAAAAACTGGGCCCAGTAGGAAGATAAGGGAAATATCCAGATCAATAAATACATTTTCCAATTAGCTGGGCAATTGCTTTGTGAATCACTGATTTTATGAACCTACAAACCAGGAAGCTTAGGGTGTGATTAAGGTAGGTATGGAAGTGCCCTGATTCAATGAATGAAATGATTCGTGAAGATATAGACAGATTTTAATCCACTAAGGTAGAGAAAAACAATTCAAAACCCATCTTGACAAAATGAATTGTGAGTTGCGCTAATGTTAAGGGAAAAAATGTGCTAAACCCTGGGATGAATGGATAAATTACTTTTGGAGAATCATGTCATGGGAGGCAAGATTAGGAGTGGATTTATTTAGAGAATTGAAATGAAAGCTCTCTCTCTCTATTGATGAACAGGTTTGGGAGCTAATCACTGTACTAGGTAACTTATATCTTCTGCTGCTTTCAGGCTATTAGGGAACAGGCATTTTCTGTTTGTGGGTTTTTGGTAAATCTTCACCTGAGGATCTACTTAGTGAGTTTAGAGACAGAAGGGGAGAGAAAGATACATTGATGTGAGAGAGAAATACAGATCAGTTGTCTCCCACATGCATCCCGACTTGGGGTTGAACTCACAACCTAGGCATGTGTTCTGACTGAGGATTCAACCTGCAACATTTTGATGTATGGGGTGATGTTCCAATCAACTGAGCCCCCTGCCAGAGCTGTGTGTTTTTTAACTTTATTACTTAGAGCAGTTTGGGGTTCACAGCAAGACTGAGCAGAAACTAGAGAGTTCCCAATTGCCCCTTACCCCCTCAGACACATTCATAGCTTTCCCCATATCCACATTCAGAAGCGGTACATTTGTTACAATGGATGAACCTGCACTGATACATCATTATCACCCAAAGTCCATCATATACTGACAGTTTACTCTTGGTGTTGCATAGGCTATGAGTTTGGAAAAGTGTATAATGACATGTATCCACCATTATAGTAACCTACAGAATACTTTCGCTGCCCTAAGAATCCTGTTGGGGTTTTCTTTTTTTAAGGTGGAAAAATGGAAAATGATAAACACGTACAAAAGCAGAAAGAATAGTATAATGAACATCTCCCATGTACCCATTACCTACCTTCAGAAATTACCAACCATGTCCAGTCTCACACATTTTGCAATGACTATAGGAACAGAAATAGGCAGATGGGTATTAGTTTTGGGGAAAAAGGGTTCCTTTTTAGTAATTTTATTTTCGGGTGACCATGTAGTAAACATTAACTGTGCTAGGCACTTTTTAATTGATATCTTGCAACCCCAACTGTAGCCTGTGGACCAGCAGCATGGGAACTTATTGGCAAGGAAGGCTCTGGCCTCACCCCAGACCAACTGAATTGGGGTCAGAAGTTTAGCAGATCCCCAGGCAATCTGTATGTGTATTAAAAGTTAGGGCCCTGGCTGGTAGTGCAGTGGATAAGGTGCCGGCCTTTGAACCCAAAAGTTGCTGGTTCGATTCCCCAGCCAGGGCACATAACCAGGTTGCAAGCCAGGTCTCCAGCCAGGTCTATAACTAGAGGCAGGTGAAAAGCAACCATACATTGATGTCTCTCTCCCTCCCTGCCTCTCTTCCTTTCACTCTGGAAATAACAAATAAAATCTTTTTAAAAAAGTTAGGAAGCACTGAATGCCTGGCCCATAATAGGCACAACCTCCCAACAACCCTGCAACGACACCTCAAGGAGATATTATGCCCAATTTATAGTTGAGAAAACTAAAGCTCATCGATATTATTTGCCTAAGATCCCACTACTAATAAACTTAGATATGTCTGGCTTTAGGGTTTATCATTTAACCATTTGTAGCATGCTGTCTCCCAGCTAGTTAATTTTGGGGGCAACTCAGTAAAAACAAAACAAAACAAAACGATATAGTATGTGTTTACACAAGAAAAACAACCAGTCATTTTGGTGATAACAATGACAGAAAACCAAACTGCTGCCATGCAAGCAATCACTTGCTCCACTGAAAGACATTTTCACTTTTCAAGAAGTTATTACGGTATCATGTAGGTAGCTAAATATTTCAGAGCAGTTAGAATAAAAACCAAAACCAAAAGCTGGGGAGTTTATCAGTTACTCCCCTTGGCAGCTACTGTTGATAGTTAGTTAATCCAAATATGAACCAAACTGCAAACCAGAAGCTATCCCAGAACAAACATTTTGCTGTAAACCAAAATAACTGGCAAATGCATTTAAAAATCAGTCCAGTTTGTTAACAGGCAGGAGGGGCAGGTAGTTGATTGCTATTTCACTTTGCAACCAGTTGGGGGGTGTCTAAGCCTATAGCTCTGTTGCATGTGACTTGCTTACACTGAAAAGGAAGCCTTAAACTAAGCAATGCAATGGGCCTCCTTTTTGTTTACCCCCCTGGGTAGCTTTTTAAAAGTGGTATTACAGGGAAAGGTAGAAAAATCATAATTCCTGGAGCATAACCCCCAAATTAGCAGGAACTCTTTAGATCTCAGTAACTTCTCACTCTAATCCTGGAAGACTGAGCCATTTCCTTCTCTCTGCTGCCCTAATGACTCTGGAAACCTGCATTAATGGATCAGCATGGCTACTTGGTTTTGCAATGAGCTAATTTAATTAATTAGCCCCTAGCAGGAACCTGATTGAAGTTCTCAGCTCAAAGCCCCAGAGATCCAATTTAGGGCAACACACACACACACAGAGGCCAGGTGAAAAGGCACACAAACTGGCCTGTGATAGGCTGGTGAAGGAGATACGATTCACTTTCTACTTTACAACCAGGTGGTTGGGAGACAACCACAGCAATCCTACTGAAAAGTAGTAAATATACTGGCTCAATTAAGCTAATTTATTTATGCACAAAATCAAATTCCTAGTGTATCTTCTCTGCCTTATAAAGAATTATTCTTTTTTTAAAAATTTTATTGTTGTTGTATAAGGAACTATTTAGATCACTTTATTCCAGATTCTTTTTTTTAAAGATTTTATTTATTTATTTTTAGAGAGGGGAAAGGAGAGAGGCAGAGAAGAAGAGAGACATCAATGTATGCTTGCCTTTCATCTGCCTCTAGCTACAGACCTGGCTGGAGACCTGGCTTGCAACCTGGTATGTGCCCTGGCTGGGAATCGGACCAGCAACCTTTGGGTTTGTAGGCTGGCACCTTATCCACTGTGCCACCAGCCAGGGCCATTCTTTTTTTAAAATCCCACATTATAAACGAATGATGAGAAAAATTCTGAGACATTCTAAATTTCAGAAGCTAGAGAGTAAGAAACAGGAATAGTTAAGCAGTTAATAGCTGTGGGGCAACTAACTGACTGCTTACATTCTTGAATGTCTGTTGAAGCTTTGAATCAACCTCCCAGCATCTATTAGCCAGCCACTAGATACCACCGCATCCTGTATATGCATGAACTTTCAGGACTGTGGCCTATAACCTATCAAAAGTAGTAAATATTTCTTCCTCAAGGACTGTGCACCTACCATAGAGCTGCCCCCACTTGAGCTTTTCCTGTCTCCCTTATCTGTAGCCAGTGTAAATTCTTTCAAAACAACTTACAGCTTTCTTTCTCAAAACATAATGTATAAAATGGTCCGCAGCTCCAGGACAGCAGACATGTTATCTTTTCCATCTAGACATGCTGCTGGTGGTTCAGACTAAGTGCCCAGGACCTAGTCCTTTACTGGAT
The DNA here is from genome assembly GCA_004026585.1 of Noctilio leporinus. Taxonomy (NCBI): domain Eukaryota; kingdom Metazoa; phylum Chordata; class Mammalia; order Chiroptera; family Noctilionidae; genus Noctilio; species Noctilio leporinus. The sequence continues at coordinate 191,991 of PVIW01001629.1, read as the reverse complement.
AGCACTTGGTTCAATAATTTCCTTTTTAAAAAGTTTTCAGCCATGGAAGTTGATCTTTGTTTAAAACAGATTTCAAAATATTTTATGGCCAACTTTGTCCTCATGCTAAAAAATATAATGAATACTCAGAATTGACTCAAAATAGGCCAGAAAAAGCCATCTAAGGTAAAGTAGATCCCATGTTGTTTTAAGAATGTTTTCCTAAACATTTAAGAAAATTTTATTTTTTTAATTTTTAAAATATATTTTATTGTTTCTGCTATTAAACTTGTCTCACTTTTCCTCTCTTCACCCTCCTCCACCCAGCCTGCCCCTCACTTCCATAGTCAGTCCTCACACTGTTGTCCAAGTCCGTGGGTCCTTCATCTGTGTTTTTTGACTAATCCCTTCACCTTGTTTCAATCAGTGCTCTCTCTTCCCTTCCCTCTTACAGCTGTCAGTGTTTTCTATGATTCATGCCCATGGTTCTATTTTCTCATTAGTTTATTTTGTTCATTAGATTCCTATATAAGTGAATAATATGGTATTTGTCTTTCACCAACTGGCTTTTTTCACTCAGCATAATGGTCTCCAGTTCCATCTGTATGTACTGTCCGAAAAAGTATGAGTTCCTTCTTTCTTTCTGATGTGTAGTATTCCATTCATTGTGTAAATGAATCAGTTTTCTAATCCACTCATTTACCGAGGGACACTTAGGCTGTTTCTAACACTTGGTTATTATAAGTAGGGCTGCTATGAACGTGAGGTGCGTAAGATTTTTTTAGTTTGTGCTTCAGGATTCTAAGGGTATATTCCCACCAGTGGAATTACTGGGTCAAAAGGCAGTTCCATTTTTAGTTTTTTGAGGATATTCCATACAGTTTTCTACAGAGGCTGAACCAGTCTGCATTCCCACCAGCAGTGCACTAGGGTTCACTTTTCTCCACATACCTGTCAGCACTTGTTTGTTGATTTATTAATGATGGACATTTTGACAGGTGATATCTCACTGTGGTTTTAATTTGCATCTCTCTGATGGCTAGTGATGTTGAGCCTCCTTTCATATGTCTGTGGGCCATTTGCATGTCCTCCTTGGAGAAGTGTCTATTCAGGTCCTTTGCCCATTTTTAAAAATTGGGTTGTTTCTTCCTGGTGTTGAGCCATATGAGTTCTTTATATGTTTTGGTTATTAAATCCTTGTTCAATGTATCATTGGTAAATATGTTTACCCATTTGGTTGGTTCCCTTTTCATTTTGATGATGATTTCTTTAGCAGTGCAGAAGCTTTTTAATTTGATGTAGTCCCATTTATTTATCTTTTCCCTTATTTTCTTTGCCCTAGGAGGTATATTGGCAAAAATATTGTTATGCAAGATATTTGTAATTTTCCTGCCTAAGTTTTCCTCTAGGATTTTTATGGTATCATGACTTATATTTAAGATTTTTGTCCCTTTTGAGTTTATTCTGGTGTATGGTGCAAGATGGTGGTCTCGATTAATTTTTTGCATGTATCAGTCCAGATCACTTGACACCATTTATTGAAGTGACTGTCTTTACTCTATTATATGACTTTGCCCCCTTTGTCAAATATTAATTGAAAAAAAATGTGGAATACTTCATGAATTTCCATGTCATCCTTGCACAGAGGCCATGCTAGTCTTCTCTGTATTGTTCCAATTTTAGTATATGTGCTGCTGAAACGAGCACTGAAACAAAATTTAAAACAATATATTTTTTTAAATTTTATTGTTGTTGTGTTACATCCATCCCTTATTTGCTCCCCTCTGTCCCCCCACCCACCCACCCATTCCCCCCAAAGTCAATCCCACCTGTTGTCCATGTCCATGGTTCCTTTATACTAGGTTCTTGTCTAAGCTGCTCCCCATCTTTGCCTCTACCTCTCCCTCCCCGCTACCCCGTTCCCCTGACCATAAAACAATATTTTTTAATACTATATTTGAATGCTTTTATCACTCTGAAACTTTCACAATGACTTTTCTGAGATTTGTTTATTAATTTTTGTAAGGTCAGGAGGGCAGTTATTATTTATCCCTCTCTTGCAAATAAAGAAAGTGAGAATTGAAGTTATTTGCCTTATATAAGAAGGCCTCCCAGTGAGGAAGGAGCAGGGCCAAATATGGCATCCAGATCACAATCCGATCCTGTCTTCTTTCCACTTACCACAGGTTAAAAAAAAAAAAAAAAAAAGACAGCACAAGAGTAGCCATGCAATTATTCCCTAAAAAAAGAAAAATCAAGGCAGCTGAGAACATCTCAGGATTATTAAATCAGTTGGAAATACCTCTTCATTTTGGCAATTACAAATTACATTTGGGCTATTTGGTGAGGGGGGAAATGCTGAGACATGAGTGGCTGCATTCATCATGCATATTGAAGGTCATAAGCTTTGTTATGGACCCAGAGCAATGGCACTTGGAGTGGGGCACACTGCTAGCTGCATTCTCTCTTTCACTCTCTCATGGCTCCTCACTCTCCTCAACTGTGGGGGAAGTGATTTGTGTTCTGGAAGGAGAGGTCCCTTACTCAAAAACTAGGGAGCTGGGGCACTATTGCCCAAACTTCAAGAAGAAAGAGGGCATCCGCTAGGCTGCAGTGTTTCCTTGTCCAAAGTCAGATACACACCCCACCTCTACCTCTTGGGGCTGGCTGTAGAGGTAACCATTAATTTGAAGTCATTTCTTATAAAGGGCACATCCTAATGGGTCTGAGTCTGGATTTGTGTATGGGCTGCTATCTAATTGAGAATACAGTGTTCTTTGTGGCATGGAGAGCAAGTTAAGTTCGTACAAAGTAGAAAGATTTCAGAATAGTTCAGGAAAGAGGAAGATGGGGTTCCAAATTAATCCTAGCCATGGAACCCACATGGTTTCACTTCTGCTAGCCCCTCTGGTCTTGGCATGACTTAAGAGTCATTATTTTCTGATGTTATGGGCTATAGAGTGCCCTGTAAAGCTCTCTTTCCCACAAGGGAGTCCTGAGAGTTGGACTCTAGTTCAGATGATCTCAAGGAATGACCATTGTAGGTATGTAGATAACACACTCACAATCAGCCTAGGAAATAAATTCTATATATGAACTAATTACTCTTAAAAGGCCCTAACTGCTGAAGGCCAGACTATTTGATCTACAGTTAAGGAAATAATTTCTATAACTTTCTGTGAGCCTTCAGGTTTCCTGTATATCATCTGTCTCACTAGGTAAAAGGCATAGAAAAAGGAGATGCTTTAAAAAAAAAAAAGATTTTATTCATTTACTTTCAGAGAGAGGGGAATGAAGGGACAAGAGAGGGAGAGAGAAACACCAACATGTGGTTGCCTCTCATGTGTCCCCAACTGGGGATCTGGCCTGAAACCCAGGCATGTGCCCTGACTGGGAATTGAACAGGTGACCCTTAGGTTCACAGGCTGACTGATGCTCAATCCACTGAGTCATAGCAGCCAGGGCAAGATGCTTCTCCTTTCTTTCTTTCTTTTCTTTTTTTTTCTTTTTTCTATTTTGGATAGAACAGGGCATGATGGGAAAATCAGTACTTTAGAGGGGCATTTCATCCTAGATGAGGTTCTAGTTTGTGGTAGGGGCTGGAAGGACACTTGGAAGAGATATTATAGAGGGAATTTGGGCACAGGGCAGGAGATTAGGCTGGAGAATTCATTAATTCAATCCTGAGATTCTGTGAAAACTAGAGGTGCCAATTGATTTTCTTAAGGAAATTGTACTCTTTAAAATATAAAATTATAGAGATGGAGAACAAATTAATGGTTACTAGAGGTTAGGGGTTAGTGGGGGTGGGGTGGGGTGTGGGTGGGTGTGACTATAAATGGGTGCACCAGGGTGATTTTTGTCGTGATGGAATAAATTGTATCTGAATATGGTGGTAGTTCCACAAATCTACACCTGCAATAAAATAGCTATTCACACACATTGTACCTATGTCAATTTTCTGGTCTTTATATGGTACTATAATTATGTGTAATATAATCATTAGGGAAGACTGAGTGAAGGGCAACTTCTTATAAATCTGTAATTATTTCCAAATAAAAAGTTTTTTAAAATCTCAAGCAAAATTCTGCATTTTTAAAGTGCCCTACAAAACCCTTCATTTATTCAATTTTTCTCTTGCGAGAACCCTACAGACACACTGTAACTCCTTGATTCTTGAGAATTAGAACTTCAGACTTAAGAATAAATCTTTTTTAAATCTTAATTTATTCATTGGGAGAATGTGCCCTTCTTTTATTTTAGTCAAGCCATCTGATGTTTCAGATGCAGATATGTGATTGGTGATGCCTTGAGCAGACTGGAAAGGTTCTACATCTGATTAAGCCAGCTCTTCTCCCTATTGTGGAAAAAAAGCAGAAACGTTAAATTTCTTTCATGTCTTTGATGTGAATAGAAGCATAAGGGTAGGAAGGAGGGAGAGGGGTCTTGTGGTTCTGAAATAAGAGGTAGCAGGCCACCACTCAAAGGAAGAGAGGCTCCTTTTCAGCTCAGAGGGAACTATGTTTCTGGGGTTGAGAAACATGGATAAATTACCCCAGGAAGTCAGGCACTTGCAAGAATAATAATTCAGCTAGCTTCAGAGAGGGGGCAATTTGACTTGAAAGTGGAATTGTGGACTAGCTTTCCCTCTCCTCCTTCCTCGAGTACATCAGAAGAGGAGAAGACAGAGCCTGAGCTCTTTAATGTGAACAGGTGGTTATAAGGGGCAGGTTTTAAAGGGATTTGGAGGGGAGCACCTGCTGCAGACTGTCAGCTCCCTGACACTATCTCCCAGAGGCCTCACTTGGGCTTCATAGATTCCATGCATCTCACTGAAACATCTTCAGTACATCTCAACTGGCACATGAGACTGAGCACCTGACTGTAACCTGTCTCATTCTCTCACTTTGAGTCACAGGGGCCTGGGTTCAAGTGCTGGTTCTACCACTTACTAACTATGCGATCACAGGCAAGTTGTCTTAACCTCTCTTCCCTGCAGTTTGCTCATCTGTTAAATGGGAGTGATATATGCCTTACAGGATTTGTAAAATGCCTGGCACCAAACAGGTACTTAGCAAATGTAACCTTTATCTTTGTTCATTGTTTCTCTGGTGAATGCCTTAAGAGAACCCTTCTTTCTGCTCTCTCCCCAATCCCTGAAATATCTAGCGTAGGTCTGGGCACACAGCATGTTGTTAATGAATCCTTGCTGGCTAGGCTAAATGGAGCTTTCCTGGCTATTTAAGTGATGTTGATGAAGACCCAGAAATACGCATAAGGAAACATCAACATTCCATTTCAAAGATATGAAGGCAACATGCTAAATTCTTTACTTCCTTGATGAACTGGTATAATAAAACTGCCCATGAGATAAGGCCTATTTATGGTACAAATATAATTTTAGACAGATATTATGTAGTTAGAGTAAAATTAAAATCAGTGACTTAAGTAGCTGACAAAATGGTTTCTTGATCAGCTTAGCAGGTGTGGAGAAGGAAAAATAATCAATTATAGACTGATGTGCTTATAACCATAGAATTCAGAAAGTTATCACATACAGCATAAGAATCTGAATTGACTCAGTCACATCTATATGCCAGTCATTGTCTTGAGACTTTAGTCTACAGTCATTTGTGAAGTACAGTGGAAAGAGTAATGTATCAGGAAATGAAGACCACAGTTATAGTCCCAGATTTACTTGTTCACTCAATCATTCAGCCAAGAAGTATTTACTGAGTGCCTACCATGGACACTTTATGCTTCATAGACATGATTCTGCTCTGCATGGAATTTCCTATCAGTAGCTATGTGATCTGTGGGAAGTCACTTCACCTCTATGCGTCTGATGCTCCCCATCTGTCAGGTGGTGACAAATCTATTTATATCATAATTATGAGAATTCTATGAGGAATGTAGAGTCCAGAGCCTTACAGACTATGGATTGTTTTCTATTATTGTCCTCTATTTAATGGTTACATGAATAGCTTGTGATCATTTGGAAATTATGTCCAAAGTCTATTTAAAGGGGGCTAAGCATGTTCTGCCTGTTTAGTTTCCTTCCTTACATGTTGGCAAAGCCAGCCAAGACCAGAGTGAGCAGGAGCGACAGAGGGCCCTGCTGCTACACTGGTGAAGAAAATAGACATACAAGTCTAGGAAGCAGAGAGTTCCAAACAAGATGAATGCAAAGAGGTCCCCTCCAAGAAACATCATAATTGAAATGCCAAAAGTTAAAGAGAGAATCTTAAAAGCAATAAGAGAAAAACAATTAGTTACCTACAGGGAAGTCTCCATAATACTGTCAGATGATTTCTCAAAAGAAACTTTGCAGGCTAGAAGGGATTGGCAAGAAATATTCAAAGTCATGTAAAGCAGGGACCACAGCCAAGACTGTTCTATCATTTACAATTGAAGGGCATAGAAAGAACTTCCAAGGCAAGAAAAACCTAAAGAAGTTCATCATCACCAAACCATTATTATATGAAATCTTAAAGGGACTTATTTAAGAAAAATAAGATCAAAACTATGAATAATAAAATGGCAGTAAATACATACCTGTCAACAGTTGAGTCTAGAAAACAAAATAAGCAAACAAGAAGAACAGAAATAGTATTATGGATACTGAGAGTGTTTTGATGGTTGCAGGATGGGAAGGGGTTGTGGGGGAGTGGATACAGGGATGATGCGATTAAGAAGTGCAGAATAGCCACGAGGATGTCAAGTACAGTATAGGAAATGGAGTAGCCAAAGAACTTATATGCATGGCCCATGGACATGAAAAATGGCGAGGGGATTGCCTGAGGGAGTGGGGGTTGCTGGGTGGAGGGGGACAAAGGGAAAAATCAGGACAATTGTAATAGCATAATCAATAAAATATAATTAAAAAGTAAAATGATCAGCTAAAGTGAGTCTTCCTTCGAAAGATATCCTATTTTATTTAGAAAATAAATTGACCTGACTTCCTCCAGAAGCTCTTAAAATTCTTAGAAATAGCTTCATAAGACTTTCCATTTCCTTTAGTTAACTTCAAGATAAACTTATAGATATAATTATACTCAGTTAAAGAGAAGCTATTTTCATGTTGCCTCTCAAACTCAGTCATTTTCTGGCAGGAGAAGAGTCTGATTTGCAGTGCCCTGTGGGGTAGAAATTATGGGTATCTGGAAAGCTATTAAGCATGGTATCAGCCTTTGGATATTTTTTGACAAGGAAGGAATAAAAAGGGGAGGGGAACAGCCCTGGCTGGTGGCATAGTGGATAAGGTGCTGGCCTGCGAACCCAAAGGTCGCCAGTTCGATTCCCCAGACAGGACACATAACAAGGTTGCAAGCCAGGTCTCCAGCCAGGTCCGTGGCTGGGGGTAGGTGTAAGGCAACCGTACATTGATGTTTCTCTCCCTCTCTACCTCTCTCCCTTCCCCTCTCTCTAAAAATCATAAAATAAAACCTTTTTAAAAAGGGGGGGGTTGGGCAAAAAACAGTGGATGTACTTTGTCTATTTCACCATACCCAAGATCTAAGGGTTTATAGAGCATGTTACCAAGCAACAAACTTTGTTAATGTCACTTTACCAAATAAGTACTACTCCAGCATAAGTGCCAGTGTGTCTGAGTCTGGGACTTTTCAAATGTTGGGCAGGAGAAGGATGCCATTTGTGAACTAGAAAATGTGGTGCTCCCCACTAGGTTATCAACTAAATGATTCTGATGTTTTGTTTCCTTCATTGTGGAACCAGGGTTCATATGCTTGCCTTTATGGATTTCTATCCAGTCATAGATGGTCTGCACCAAACAAATCCAATACTGTTCTCCTCTGTGACATAGGACCCACATAACACATTACATTTGTGAGCTATGTGAGGTCATCAGGCAATGCCTGCTCTGTACCAGAGCTCCTAACTCCTACGGGTCCTAGATGTTTTCATTTCCATAAGTTTACTTTAGTCTCCAATTTTCTCTTAACTATATAAAAATATTATTATTTACTCCATACAAGGGTTCATCTTCTCTTTATAAATTAACTATTGAAGGACAGAACTAGTATTCACATGGCAGGGCTACTACATTATACTGAACTTTTGGTTTGAAGCCTTTCATGGAGACTGGGTTCATCTGTGTGACTTGTGGAATTCTCATTATTCAGTGATAACTGAAACCAGGGAAAGACATATTTGTTTCATATGTCTTCAGTAGAGTGGTTCAAAGTCCCATATTATTTCCTATAAATGAAAATGTCTGTTGTTTTAAGAAACAAAGCACACTTCTCAGGAAGTTGAATAGCAGTAGTATGCTTTGAGAGGCTAAGCATATTAACAGAACTTAGGCACTCTCTACTAATGTATTACTTATTGTACTTATAGTCTGCTTCTTTCACCCAAAGGACTTAAAATTAGAGACAACTGAAGTTGATATAGTTTGTCTTTCATTTCTTCCCTTCTTGTTTTTTGCTGTCTCTTTTCCTCCAGCTGCCCAAATGCCAACCTTCCTCCCTCTACCCAAATCAGCTCAGGTCTGCTTTCCTCTAAAAGATGCCAGAGCCAATGATCCAAAGGTGTATTTTCTTCCCATCTTCTAATCAAAACTCCTATCCTAGCAAATCTGAAATCAGTTTGAACATTCTGATTAAAGTTCACAGGAAAACTAAAGTGACCAATAACTGAACAACTGCAGTGGGGGTTGACTATGAGAATGGGGGGTGAGATGGGGAAAATTGAAACTATAGTAGCATACACAATAAAAGCGTTTAACTTTCAAAAATAAAATAAAGCTAATGAGAAAAATAACAATTTGACTTTAGGGGGAGGTGTTTTATTTTAAAGCAGTAATTTAGTTCTACTGTCAATTGTTGGAATTTGGTGGGTAGTGGTCAGAGGATGAAGTAGCTGGGAACTTTGGTCCCCTTCTTGTCTTCTAAGAATGACATGGAGTGGGCAGAAGCCATGGACACTTCTCTTCTATATCCCCATTACTGTCCCCATTTGCTTAGGAGGGTTAATCACTTGGTCAAGTTTCCACTTAAACAAATAGGGACAGTAATGGTACTTATATAATAGAGTTGTGAAAATAAAATTATCTGCTGCATATAAAACACTAAGCTACCTGGGAAATAATAAACACAGAACTTTAAAAGTGCTTGCTGTTATCGTCCTTATTTACAACTTGGTTTATGAAAGGAAAATGTCAGTCCTAGGAATCCTCCAGTCTTCCTTTCTATCCTCCAGTCTTCCTTTCTAGACCTTCATTGCATGCAATACTGGATTTCCATTTATGCTAGTGTTATAAAGCTTCCTTTAAAATAAATGTAAGTAGGGCAGAGTAGGTTGATTTAAAGAAAATCATTAGACATCAGGTTTCAGGTGGTATGTGGATATGGCAAAGATGATGATGATGTAAGCAAATGCCCACTCCAGTGATACCTCATTGCTAGAATAAGTTCAAACTCCATAATAGAGTGGCCACTCTATTTAATATTGCACTGTGAAATATTAATATTAGTTATTAATATTAATATGCCACACTCCCAGTCCCTTTTTGTCTGCTCTACTATCTCTTTTTTGTAGGGCTTATCACCTTCTAACATTTTTAATAGTTTATATATTTTTATTGTTTGTCTCTCTTTACTAGTCCCCACCCCCCAAAAAAAACCCTTTTTTTTTTTTGTTTTTTTCTTCATCAAGTGAACAAAATAGTGCCTGGTCTGTTGTAAGTGGTCACTGAACATTTGGAGACTGACTGAGTGAAGGCATTTATAGTCCTTCAGAATATGGTCCCATTGTCTTTTTCAGCCTCACCTCTCATCATTCTGCTCTCTAAATGGCACTGATACTAGCAGGTTCCCATGAACATTATTTGCTCCCCCATCTCTGCCCTGATAAATAATCATGGATTTATGCAAAGATTTAGTTGTAAGATTGTTCTCCATAGTCTAGGTTTGTATCAATGAAAAATTTGAAACAGCCTTAACAGATAGGTTAGAGAAATCATGAAGGGTATGTGATAACATCTATCAAAATTACATGCACACAGCCTTTAAAGCAGCAGTTCTGCTTTAGGGGTTTATCCTACAGATAAACTTGCTCATGTGCCAGATGAGTATGTGTTGGTGAGTCACTGCAGTGCTTTAGTCACTCCTATTAGACATAGCAGTGACAGAACTCATTAAAGTATTATGTAGAGCTATATTTATTGATGTGGGAAGATCATAATAGCTAACATTAATTCAATTTGCTATGTGTCAGGCACTATGATGTGTTTTTATATATTTTTATCTCATTCAATCCTCATAACAGCCCTGTGAGGTAGTTACTTAAAATAGTCCTCATTTTATACAGGAGGAAATGGACTCAGGGAAGTTAAATTATTTACCTAGGGCCAGACACTCATATAGCAGGGTTGAAATGTCTGAAATATATTATGACAAAACAAGATGTATACTGTGATTCACTTTCATAAGAAAAAGATACATATAGATATACCAACATTTATATGTGCATATAAAAAATTGGAAAGGAATACATCAAAATATTAACAGTTGGGAAATGTGGTTGTGGGTGGTTTTATTCCCTTCTTTTTTTCTTATTATTTTCTGAGTTTTCTGTTAAATTTTGAGCCTGATAGGGAAGGAAGGAATGAACTCAGCAGGCATGAATTACTTGTGTAACTTTAAAAATAGCTAAATTTTGAAAGTTTGATGGTATTATGGATCAATGGTACAGAGAGAAATGCTTTTCCACTGAGAGGAAAAATGAGTGGATGGGGAGAGCTTACCCAGAAGGAAAGAAGATGGTTCTGGGGCCAAGTGTGGGAGAAAGCAAGAGAACCGTGTCAAGGGCACAGGTGGAAAAGGCAACCTTGATGAGGAAGCCCTCTAATTCCTATGAAGCTGAGGGGTGGTGGATGAGCAAACAAAAGCAAAAAATTCAGGGAGGCAGGGAAGGGTAAGAGAAAGAGAGGACAATTCAGGGAGCTCCTGTTTGGTAAGCTGTGTGTTCTGTTATTGATATCCAAAACTAGGCATGCCACTGAGGGGTAGGGGCGAGGGTGGAGTAGGGTATCTGAGGAGAAGGAGAGGGTTTGGGACAATGCCTGAGAGAAATTCAAGACAGGTAATTGAAAGTGTCGCCTCTCAGCCCTTGTGTCTCACTGAGGCTAGCTGGCCTGGTTTTATAGTGGAGCCAGTCATGATCTTCTCCAGCAAAAGTTAGCAGCCTGGGAATAGGGGATTGAGAGAATTGATGGTAGGTTTTTAATAGGGATGAGAACTGGCAGAGCACGTGCAACAGAAGGTCATGAAGAGAATGAGTCCAGGGGTCAACACTAGTGTGATAAACTGTCTGATCATGAGGCTGCTTGGAAAGAAGAAAGGAAACCAGCAGGCTATGCACGGCCTCTTGGAAAGGAATGGGGAGGAAAATCAGGCTGGTGGCTGCAAGGGCCAGAGAATGATAAAAGGAGACCCATAAGAGCCTGAGGGAGGGAAGTTTCTGAATTTGTATGTTGAAGTTACCGCCTAAGGGCTCTGGGAGTAAGTGGAAAGGAACAGTAAGGAAATTGTGTGATTCAATGGCAACAGAAACATTAAAATAACTCCTACAAAGTAGTTCCTATAAGACTATCAGCTGATTTCTCAAAATAAACTTGCAGGCAAGAAGGGACTGGCAAGTGGCATTCAAAGTGATGAAAAGCAAAGACCTACAGCCAACATTACTCTATCCAGCAAAGCTATCATTTAGAATGGAAGGGCAGATAAAGTGCTTCCCAGACAAAGTAAAGCTAAAGGAGTTCATTCATCACCAAGCTATTATTATATGAAATGTTCAAGGGGCTTACTTAAGAAAAAGAGGATCAAGATTATGAAAATTAAAAAGACAACAAACTCACCACTATCATCAATAGACTCTAAAAAATCAAAAACAAAAACTAAGCAGACAACCAGAGAGGGAACAGAATCAAAGGTATGGGGAACATTTGGAGGGGTGTCAGCTGGGAGGGGGGAGGGAGAGGAGGGAAAGGTGCAGCAATTAAGAAGCATAGTTGGTGGGTGCAGAATAGACAGGGAGATGTTAAGAACAGTACAGGAAAAGGTAAAACCAAAGAACTCCCATTCATGACCCATGGACATGAACTAAGCAGGGTGGGTTTGCTAGAGGGAGGGAGGTACTGGGTGGAGGGGAGCAAAGGAAAAAGAAATTGGGACAAGTGTAACAGCATCATGAATAAAAAAAGAACAAAAGAAAGAAAACTATCTGATGGATAGCAATTTGGCAATATCTATTAAAACTACAAATGCACATCCCCTTTCATACACCAATTTGGCTTTGAGGAGTTTCTCCTGTGAATATACTTGATTGCTTTTGTGCCAGATGAATGTGTAAGGTAAGCTATTGCAGAATTGTCTGTAATGGCAACAGACTGAAAACAGTCTAAAAGTCCATCAATATTGATTTGATTAGTTAAATATTCTCAAAACAGAAGAACATTTTTTTCACTGATACAGATTTATCTCAAAACATTTTGTTAAGTGAAAGAAGCAAGGTGCAGATCAGTGTTGTAGTTTGCAATATCTTTGCTAACTTATGCAAAAAGTATCTTCAGAAGGCTACATAAAAATCTGGTAATATTGGTTGCCTTCAACAAAGGAGAGCTGTTGGCTAGGTGACAGGGTTTAGAAGGACACTTTTCACTTGTGCTTTTGTACCTTTTTATTTTATGTAAGTATAATTGACAAAAATTATATATATTAAAGGTGTAAAAAGTGATGTGCCTTTTGAATTTTGAGTCATGTGAATACATTACTTATTGAGAAAATAAACAAAACTCCCATTATGATTTGCTTCAAAGCAGTCAAGTTTGCCAGGGTAATGGATGGGTTTTGGATGACATGAAATTAACCATGTGTCAATAATTGCTGAAGGTTGGGTGGTGGGTATATGGGGGTTCATTTTCATTTGAAACATGAAATTGCCATTTTATAGGCCAAAGTTGGTCTAATTTTGACAATTTTACATGGTTTAAGTTAATGCCATTCTCACTATTTTGGTAAATTTTCCATAATATAAAAGTTTTCAAAGAAAGGGGAAAAAATTAGCTTTCACCAGGTCCTTGCTAGGAACATTCATGTACTTACTCATCCTGGCTCTTATATCTTATAATTGAGTGGAAATTCCCATTCCCCAATCAACCTCTCAAACAGCAGTACTGCCTAGCTGATTTCCCTTTATTGTGGTACCCGGTACTATTCTCAGGATTTTTCCTATTAACAACAATCTCTCCCCATCCTGTTGTGTTAATTGGGTACTACCTTATCCTTATTGCTAGTAAAGCTCATCCTGTTCTTTAAAAAAAAAAAAAAACAACTATACTTTATTGATTATGCTATTACAGTTGTCCTGATTTTTTTCCCTTTTGCCCCTCTTGATCTAGCATCCCTTTCTCCCTCAGGCAATCCCCCCACCATTGTTTAAGTCCACGAGTCATGCATATTAAGTTCTTTGGCTACACCATTTCCTATACTGTACTTGACATCCCCATGGCTATTCTGTAACCACCTGTTTGTACTTCTTTTTTTATTAATTTAAACTTTATTGTTGTTGTATTACATCCACCCTCTTTTTGCTCCCCTCTGTCCTCTTCCCCATCCTATTTGTACTTCTTAATCCCCTCACCACTTCACCCATTTCACCACACCCCCCTCTCATCTGGCAACCATCAAAATACTCTGTGTTCATGATTCTGTATCTGTTCTTGTTTGCTTAGTTTGTTTTTTAGACTCAATTGTTGACAAGTATGCATTTATTGCCATTTTATTGTTCATAGTTTTGATCTTCTTTTCTTAAGTCCCTTTAACATTTCATATAATAATGGTTCAGTGAGGATGAACTTTACTTTTTTCTAGTCTGGAAAGCTCTTTACTGGAAAGCTCTTAAATGCCCTTAGAATTTTTTTAAGATTTAAAAAAATGCATTATTTCCAGAGAGAGAGGAAGGGAGAGAGGCAGAGAGGGAGAGAAACATCCATGTATGGATGTTTTTCAGCTGCCTCCAGCCACACACCTGGCTGAAGACCTGGCTTGCAACCTGGTTATGCACCCTGGCTGGGGAATTGAACCCATGACCTTTGGGTTCGCAAGCTGGCACCTTATCCACTGTACTACCAGCCAGGTGCCCTTAGATTCTAAATGATATCTTTGCTGGGTAGAGCAGTCTTCCCTGCTTTTCATGACTGAATATTTCTTTTTTTATTTTTATATTCTGTTTGTTGATCATTATGTTATTTTCCATATGAACAACTGTAAACCTATGTTTGCCTCCCCCTGTATATTCTGGTAGAGGATCCTAGATAATAAACAAGTTTTATTTTAATTACATTTTTTCTTGTTAGTCCCTTCTAACCCGCAAAGCTTCTTTTGAGAAATCAGCTGACAGTTTTATGGGGACTCCCCTATAGGCAACTAACTGCTTTTCTCCTGCTGCTTTTAAGATTCTCTCTTTATCTTTAACCTTTGGCATTTTAATTATGATGTATCTTGGAGTGGGCCTGTTTGCACCCATTTTGTTTGGGACTTTCTGTGCTTGTGCTTCCTGGACTTGTATGTCTATTTCCTTCACCAAATTAGGGAAGTTTTTTTTTATTATTTTTTCAAATAGATTTCCAATTTCTTGCTCTTTCCCTTCTCCTTCTGGTACCCTTATGATTCAAACATTGGACCTATAGAAGTTGTCCCAGAGGCTGCTTATACAGTCCTAATTTTTTGGATTATTTTTTCTTCTTGTTCTTATTGGTTGTTTTTTGCTTCATTATGTTCCGAATCATTGATTTGATTCTCAGCTTCATCCACTCTACTGTAGTTTCCGTGTAAATTGTTCTTTATTTCAATTAGTGTATCCTTCATTTCTGACTGGATCTTTCTTATGCTGCTCCTGTCCTCACTAAGTTCCTTGAGTGATATATGACTGTCTTCATTCTTAATGGGTACAGTTCCCTATGGAATGAACATACTATAATTTGTTTAACCCAATGTTTCTCAAAAGGTATTGCACATACATAGTAGCAATCCAATAAGATGATCCTCAAAAAAAGAGAACTTAGGTTCAAACAGTTTGAAACTGTTCTACACCATACTCCTTTTCTTGGGTTTTCACAATGTTAAAGAAACAAGTTTAACTGAGTTTCCCAAACTCACTCAACACCCCACTTCTTCAATTCTTCAGGACATTTATTTGTATTTTATAAAATGCTCTGAGAAATGCTGGCTTACCCGATCATTTAGTGTTAGAGACTAGGTTGGGTTTTTGGTTGTTTGTTTATTTTTTACATAAAACTCGCATTTTAGCCATTTTTAAGTTTGTAATTTAGTGGCATTAATTATATTCACAATATTATATAACCATTCCTACTATCAATTTCCAAAACCTTTTCATCATCCCAAACAAACTCTGTAACTTCTCCTCTCCCCTCCCACTAGCCCCTGGTAACATTTTTAAAAAGATTTTTTATTTCATTATTTCTAGAAAGTGGGGAAGGGATAGAGGCAGAGAGGGAGAGAGAAATCAATGTATGGTTGCGTTTCACCTGCCTCCAGCCACAGATCTGACTGGAGACCTGGCTGGCAACCTCGTTATGTGCCCTGGCTGGGGAATTGAACCTGTGACCTTTGGGTTCGCAGGCCAGCGCCTTACCCACTGTGCTACCAGCCAGGGCCGCCCCTGGTAACTTTTAACTCACTTTCTATTTCTATGAACTTGGCTATTCTAAATATGTCATATAAGTTGATTCATGTGATATTTGTCCTTTTATGTCTGACTTATTTCACTAATCATAACATTCTTCAGTCCATTCCATTCTGTCACAAAAGGTACGAGTTCCTTCTTTTTTCTGCTGCATAGTATTCCACTGTGTAAATGTACCACGGTTTTTTGATTCACTCATCCACTAATCAGTGCTTAGGCTGTTTCTAGCACCTCGCTATTGTAAATAGCACTGCTATGAACATAGGGGTGCATAGGTTCTTCTGAATTGGTATTTCAGGATTCTTCAGGTATAATCCTAGCAGCGGAATTGCTGTATCAAAAGGAAGTTCCATTTTTAGTTTTCTGAGGAAGTTTCATACTGCTTTCCATAGTGGCTGCACCAGTCTGCATTCCCACCAATAGTACACCAGGGTTCCCTTTTCCCTACATCCTCACCAGAACTTGTTTGTTGATTTGTTAATGATGGCCATTCTGACTGGTGTGAGGTGGTATCTCACTGTAGTTTTAATTTGCATCTCTCTGATGGCTAGTGATATTGATCATTCTTTCATATGCCTATGGGCCCTCTGTATGACCTCCTTGGAGAGATGCCTGTTCAGCTTCTTTGACCATTTTTTAAATCGGATTGTCTGTCTTCTTGGTGTTGAGTTGTATAAGTTCTTTTTATATTTTGGAGAGCAAACCTTTGTCCAAGGTATCATTGGCATAAGTTTTCTCATACAGTTTGTCATTTCATCTTGTTGATGTTTTCTTTTGCTGAGCAAAAACTTATTAGTTTGATGTGGTCCCATTTATTTATTTTTTCCTTTATTTCCTTTGCCATAAGAGATATATCAGCGAAAGTACTGCTGAGTAGGATATCTGAAATTTTATTGCTTATGTTTCCCTGTATGATTTTTATGGCATCACAGCTTACATTTAAGCCTTTTATCCATCTTGAGTTTATTCTAATACATAGTGTAAGTTGTTGGTCCAGTTTCATATTTTTTGGATGTCCCTGTCTAGTTCTCCCAACACCATTTGTTGAAAAGACTATTTTCATGCCATTGTATGCTCCTTCCCCCTTTGTCAAATATTAATTGACCATAGAGATCTGGGTTTCTTTCTGGGCTCTCTATTCTGATCCATTGATCTGTTTGTCTGTTCTTATGCTAGTTTCAGATTGTTTTGATTACAATGGCCTTGTAATATAGTTTGATGTCAGGTATTGTGATTACTTCTACTTTGTTTTTCTTTCTCAAGATTGCTGAGGCTATCCAGGGTCATTTTTGGTTTCATATCAATTTTTGAAGTATTTGTTCTAGCTCTCTGAAATATATGATTGGTATTTTAATAGGTATTGCATTGAATCTATAAATTGCTTTGGGTAATATGGACATTTTAATGATGTTAATTCTTCCCATCCATAAACACAGTATATGCTTCCATTTATTTGAATTTTCCTTAATTTCTTTCTCCTGTAGTTGTCCATGTACAGATCTTTTACCTCTTTAGTTAAGTTTATTCCTAGGTACTTTATTTCTCCTGTTGCTATAGTAACTGGGAATTTTTTTTCTAGTTACTATCTCTGATATTTCATTGTAGTGTACAAAAGTGTCTTCTATTTCTGAATATTGACTTTGTACCCTGCTATTTTGCCAAATCCACATATTAATTTGAGTAGCTTTTTGGTGGAGTCTGTACAGTTTTCTATGTACACTATCATATCATCTGCAAATAATGACAATTTTACTTCCTCCTTTCCGATTTGGATGCCATTTATTTCTTTTTCTTGTCTGATGGTTGTGGCTAGAATTTCCAATATTTTGTTGAATATGAGTGCAGAAAGTGGACATCCTTGTCTTGTTTCCGATCCTAGAGGGAAAGCTTTCAGTCTTTGCCCATTGAGTATGATGTTGGCTCTAGGTTTCTCATATACAGCTTTTATTATGTTGAGGTATGCTCCCTCTATTCTCACTTTGCCGAGTATTTTTATCATAAATAGGTGCTGTACTTTATCAGATGCTTTTTCAGCATCTATTCATATGATCATGTGATTTTTGTCTTTCATTTTGTTCATGTGCTGTATTTATTGATTTGTGAATATTATATCATCCTTGAATCCCTGGGATAAATCCCACTTGATCATAGTGTACGATCTTTCAAACACATTTGCAGGATCAGGTTTGCCAATATTTTGTTAAGGATTTTAGCATTTATGATCATCAGATATATTGGCCTGTAGTTTTGTTTCTTTGTTGTGTCTTGACCTGGTTTTGGAATTAGGATAATACTAGCCTCAGAAAGATTTTAGGAGTCTCCCTCTTCTTGGATGTTTTTGGAATAGTTTGAGAAGGATAGGTGGTAGTTCTTCCCTAAATGTTTGATAAAAATTCACCTGTGAAGCCATCTGTCCAGGGCTTTTGGGTGCTGGTTTTTTTAAATTACTGCTTCAAATTCACTAGTTGTTATCTGTTTATTCAGACTTTCTACTTCTTAATTCAGTTTTGGAAGATTATATGTTTCCAGAAATTTGTCCATTTCACCCATGTTATCAAATTTCTTGTCATATAGTTGTTCATAGTAATTTCTTACAACCTTTGTGTTTCTGTGGTATTGGTTGTGATTTCTCGTCTTTTGTTTCTGATTTTATTTATTTGGGTCCTTTCTTTTTCTTCATGAGTCTGGTTAAAGACTTGTCAATTTTGTTAATCTTTTCAAAGAACCAGCTCCTGGATTATTGTTTCTTTGAATTATTCTTTTAGTCTCTGTCATTTAATTCTGCTCTGATCTTGATTATTTTCTTCCTTCTACTTGCTCTGAGCTTTGTTTGTTGTTCTTCTTCTAGTTCTTGTAGCTTTACAGTTAGGTTGTTTATTTGTATTTCTTCTATCCTTTTTAGGTAGGCCTGTATAGCTATGAACTTCCTTCTCAGGACTGCCTTCGATTGTCCCATAGATTTTGGGGTGTTGTGTGTTCATTTTCATTTGTTTCCAGAAACTTTTTTATTTCTTCCTTGATCTCATTGTTAACCTATTCATTATTTAATAGCATGTTATTCAGTCTCCATGAGCTTGAATGTTCCAGAGTTTTGTCCTTGAGGTTAGTTTCTAGCTTCAAGCCATTGTGATCTGAAAAGATGCTTGGTATGGTTTAAATTTTCTTGAATTTGTAGAGGCTTGTCTTTTGTCCTACCACATGGTCTATCTTTGAGAATATTCCATGTGTATTTAAAAGGAATGTGTATTTTGCTTCTTTGGGGCAAAAGGTCCTGTATATATCAGTTAAGTCCACTTAATCTAGAGTGTTGTTCAATGCACAATATCCTTGGTGTTTTGTTTTTTTGTTTTTTTGCTTGGAAGATCTGTTCATTGTTGATAATGGGGTGTTAAAATCCCCTACTATGAGTATGTTGCTGTCAATATCCTTCTTGAAGTCCTCCAAGATTTTCCTTTTATATTTGGGTGCTCCTACGTTGGGTGCATATATGTTTATAAGGGTTATATCTTCTAAATAGATTGTTACCTTAGGTGTTATGAAGTGTCTTTCTTTTTCTCTTGTTATAGCCTTTGTTGTAAAATATGTTTTGGCTGATATAAGTATTGCTACCCAGCTTTTTTTCCATGTCCATTTACTTGAAATATTTTTTCCCATCCCTTCACTTTCAATCTGTGTAGATCTTTTGTTCTGAGATGGGTCTCTTGTAAATAGCATATATATGGGTCCTGTTTTCTTATCCATTCAGCTACCCTATATCTCTTGATTGGAGCATTTAATCTGTTTACATTTACAGTTATTATTGATAGGTACTTATTCATTGTGATTTTTTACTTTGTACCTGTGTTTCCCCCACCCTCCTTTTCCCTCATCTTCTTAAAGTGGTCCCTTTAGCATCTTTTGAAATTCTGGTTTGGGCCCTTCCTGGTGGCATAGTGGATAAGGCACCAGCCTGCAAATCCAAAGGTCGCTGGTTTGATTCCCAGCCAGGGCACATGACCAGGTTGTGAGCCAGGTCTCCAGTCAGCTCTGTAGCTGGAAGCAGGTGAAAGGCAACCATACATAGATGTCTCTCTTCCTCTCTGCCTTTCTCCCTTCCTCTCTCTCTAAAATAATAAATACAATCTTAAAAAAAAAAAAAAGAAAGAAATGCTGGTTTGGTGGAGATGTATTAATTTAGCCTTCTTCTGTTTTGGAAACCCCTTTTTTCACCTTCCATTTTATTTATCTTTCTGATTATAGCCATCCTGGTGGATACAAAGTGGTATTTCTGTTTAAATTTAATTTCTCTAATGATGAATGATGTTGAACATCTTTTCATGTGCTTAGTTGCCATGTGTATATCTTCTTTGGGGAAATGTCTATTCATAAATTCTTTTGCCCGTATTTTAATTGAATTGTCATCTTTTTGTTGCTGAGTTATAGGTGTTCTTTACATATTCTGGATTAAACCCTTATTAGATATGATTTACAAGTATTTTGATAATTTTATTGGTTGTCCTTTCACCATCTTATCAATGTCCTTGATCCACAAAAGTTCTTAATTTTGATGTCTAATTTATTATTTTTTCTTTTGTTGCTCATACTTTCGTTGCCATATCTAAGAATCCATTGCTAAATCAAAGATAATAAAAATTTACCCCTGTTTTTTTCCCTAACAGTTTAATGAGTTAAGCTCTTAATATTTAGGTCTTTAATCCATTTTGACTTAATTTTTGTATAAGGAGTGAGGTAGGAGTCCAACTTCATTATTTACATATAGATATTCAGTTGTCCCAACATTTGTTGAAAACATTAGGGTTTTCACAATTATAAGTAACATTACAGTAAACATCCTTTTCAACCTGTCCCATATTTTCACTAAAAAATTTGTAGCAGAGTTGCTATATCAAAAATATGCACATTTAAAGGGTTTTGATGTATACCACCAAACTTCCTCCAGAAAGGACATTAGTAATCTACCACAGTGGATTCAAATGCCACTTTCCCCATACTCTCATTAGCCTTTCATATCACAAAATCTTTTTAAATCTCTGCTAATCCATGTGACAGGGAATGTATTCCAAATCAAGATTAAGGGAATTCTAGTGAACTTCTGTCAACAGTCCCAACATCCTAGCCTCAGCACCTTCCTTTCCAAAGATCTCATACTTATGAAAAGATTATCCAAGAATAGGACTCAATGTAAACCACTGCAGAGTTTAAAACGATTCTAGCTAAGGAAGCAATCTAAACCTTTCCTCTCAGAAGAGAGACTAGAAATGGAAAGTATAATTAGGTTTCTTTGTTGGATAATGTAATTTCAAAGTATATTCTTGCTCAGCACAAAATCACAAACTAGCTGTTTGCAACTTTCAAGTGTGCTCCTTTTTCTTTATGTTCAATGGAGAATTACCAAGCACAAGAGCCATGCCAAGAAATCAACTAAACTGAAGTTAGAGTAGTTTACTTATAGACAATTGATAATTACCAAAGAAAGAGAGAAAACTATTTTTCTGGTATTCTGCTTTTTAGTACTAGTTGAGTATTTCCAAATGTGTTAAGACAGAGTTTTTGTAGTTGATGTAGCTTTGGCCCACTTTCATTCACTTCTCTGAAACAAACATACCAAGTGTATATTTATTTTGTTTTGTTTCAAGCTGTAGTTACTGCAGAAGGAAAAGTTTATGGTCAGTGGTTTGTTGGTGGGAAGTTGTTATTAAAATGGAAATCCTGAGAGGATCATTTATTCACACAAAACAAGAAACCAGGAGGAAATTAGCTTTCCACATTTCATCATAAAGCATGCATAATTCATAGAAGAGAGGAAACAATTGATGAGGCTGAACAAAATTAGTTTCTTGGACCAGAATGAACAAATGTATTAGATATAAAGCTCTTTAATTTTCTAAATATTTTCTTAAAGACTTCTGAAGTTTAATGCCATCATGACTTTTACTGTCATACTAGCAAAAATGACGGCAGATGTTTTTACAGAATCAATAGCATTTTAAGAGACAGAAGGGACCTTATAAACATCTGGTCCAACCAAACTTTACAGATTGGAAATCTGAACCCAGAGAGGTGAAGTGACCTGCCCAAAGTCATATAGAGCTAATGACAGAGCTGGAGCTATTAGTCTGGTCTTCTGATTTCTGCGCAGTTAAATTCTCTGGAATATCTAAACCATAACCTATTCATGGTTCTATAAACAAGGTTATTCATGTGTCCATGTTAAGTCCCATTTGGTTCCCCTGTTTCAATTTTTATGTTTTTTTTTTTCTCAAAAAATGGTGCTAACTACAATAATAATGTAGCCTGGCCACTCCCCTAAAAGGTTGACATGAACAATTATGTTAGCAATTAACTTTGCTCTCAGTAATGCACAGAGATCTTCAATTTCATACATTTATGTTATTGTTCAATGTATAGGATTCAGTTAACAACTGTATTAATTTAATACATATCTTTTGAGAGACAATGGTTATTAAATGTGTCAATGTTAAGAAAGTTGAGCAAAGTTTCCAAGATTCAAATATGATATGACTTTCTTCACCTATACATTACAGACATTTAAAAAAATCTATCTTATTTACTCTCAGATTAAAAGCCATATTTTGAAACATGGCTTGCCTCCTTGCACAATCACATGAAAATTACAACTAAAACATAGAACAACCTTCACTCAGAACCATCAGAAATCGAGTGGAATGGAAGTCTGATGACTATGGAATTTAAAAAACCACATCCATCCAGACAAGTAGGAGAGGTGGAAATGAGGAACAGCCTGGTTCCATATACATGTGTGGTGGGTAAAATTTTGGGAGCCATATCTCTGGAGCAAGGAGTTCCAGCTCCACACCAGGCCTCTTGGCTGAGGGTTCCAGGGCCAGGAAGATAAGTCTCCATAACTTCTGGCTGCAAAAACCAGCAGGGGTTGTGTTGGTGGAAGAAATTTTAAGAGTCTCAAGCACTCCCTTTAAAGAACCCACACACAGCCTTATTCAGACTCACTCCCTCTGAGATCCAGCACTGAGGTAGCAGCTTGAAAGGCACCAGTGGCATACAGAGAGGAACTGAAGTGTCTGGCAACAAGGCAGTAACTATGGGACAATTTTCTCCTAGACAGAAAGACTGGCAGGAGCCACTGTCCCTTTTCTGAGCCCTCTCCAAACAGAGCCACAGAGCCAGCAGGGAAGTACCATATTTATCAACCAGGCTAACACTGTTTGACCCCCCTGAAGGTCCCCTGAGACTTGCCACCCAGCTTACGGGCCCACCCAAACTGTTAAGTTAACTCTGACTTTTCCATATGAACAGCTTGTTATGGCTAATGTTTCACAACTTCCTAAATCCTATCAAACAAGCAATAGAGGGCCTCAGTGAGCTTGTAACCCCCATACCTTTTGCTAAGTGGCCCCAGGCCCAGCACCAGCAGCAGACAGCCTATATTCACAGCTTGGCTTCATCTTGGAATTTCCAAGCCCAACATAAGTAATAGCCATCTCTATTGTTTTATAGTTCAGGGAGGATGGCCCTGAGCAAAACACAGGGTTGGGGTGACCTTAGCCTGCACCACCAGGGAAACCCCAGAGCCTATGTACCCACTGGACAGCTGCAAACCACATTGGAGCACCATAACCCTGCCCCTGCACAACTGATCCTCCACAGAGGGTGGAGGTTGGTGGTCAGTGGTCACAGCCAGTCCTTGCAGCTGACTGGCCTGGGTAAATCCCTCCCATTGACCTGCCAACAGCAATAAAGGCTCAATTACAAGAGGAGTGTGTACTCAGCCGATGTGAAGGGTGTACCTCCAGTACCCAGCTTGGGTTATAGGAGAGGCTGTGCCACTGGAACCTATAGGACACCTACTATATATTAGGTCATGCAACCAAGATGGGGAAGCATAGCAGCTCTACCTAATACATAGAAACAAATACAGGGAGGCTTCCAGAATGAGGGGACAAAAATCATGGCCCTACCCTGGCTAGTATGGCTCAGTGGACTGAGTACCAGCCTGTGAGCAAAAGGGTCACTGGTTTGATTTCCAGTCAGGGCACATGCCTGGGTTGTGGGGCAATCCCTGGTTGGGAGTACACAAGAAGCAACCACACATTGATGTTCCTTTCCCCCCCTCCCCCTCCCCCTATAAATAAATAAATAAATAAATAAATAAATAAAGTAAAAAAAAAGAATCACAGCCCAAATGAAAGAACATATTAAAATTCCAGAAAAATAACTAAGTGAAATGGAGATAAGCAATTTATCAGATGCAGAGTTCAAAACACTGATTATAAGGATGTTCAAGGAACTCAGTGAGGACCTCAGCAGCATAAAAAAGATCCATTCAGAAATGAAGAATTCACTAATTGAAATAAAAAGATAATTTCCAGGAAATCATCAGTAGCATGGATGAAGCTGAGAATCAAATCAATGATTTGGAACATAACAAAGCCAAGAACAACCAATCAGAACAAGAAAAAGAAAAAATAATCCAAAAATTGAGAATAGTATAAGCAGCCTTTGGGACAACTTTAAGAGGTACAATATTTACATCATAGAGGTGACAGAAGAAGAAGAGAAAGAGCAAGAAATTGGAAATCTATTCGAAAAACTAATCAGAGAAAACTTCCCTAATTTGGTGAAGAAAATAGACATGCAAGTTCAGGAAGCACAAAGAGTTTCAAACAAGATGGATGCAAATAGGCCCACTCCAAGACATATTATAATTAAAATGTGAGTTTCAAGATTAAGAGAAAATCTTAAAAGCAGCAAAAGAAGAGCAGTTAGTTACTTACAGGGGAGTCATAAGACTGCCAGCTGATTTCTCATAAGAAACTTCTAAGGGACTGGCAAGGAAAAAGTTTTTTTTTTAATTTTTTTAAATTATTTTTCAGAGAGGGGGAAAGGAGAGAGGGAGAGAAACATCAATGTATGGTTGTCTTTCACCTGCCTCCAGCTATTTATCTGGCTGGAGACCTGGCTTGCAACCTGGTTATGTTGTCCTGGCTGGGAATCGAACCAGCAACCTTTGGGTTTGCAGGCCGTCACTTTATCCACTGTGCCACCAGCCAAGGCTAAAAGTTAAGTTAAAAAAATTGTTTATTATCTAGGATCTTCTACCAGAATACACAGAATGAGGCAGAAGTAGGTTTATAGTTGTTCATATTGAAAATAACATAATAATTAATAAATAATAATATAAGAATAAAAAAAGAAATATTCAGTCATGCAAAGCAGGGACCTACAGCCAAGATTGCTTTGCCCAGCAAAGATATCATTTAGACTAGAAGGGCAGATGAAGAGCTTTCCAGATAAGGAAAAATTAAAGGAGTTAATCATCACCAAACTATAATTATATGAAATGTTAAAGAAGAAA
Organism: Noctilio leporinus; assembly: GCA_004026585.1. Taxonomy (NCBI): domain Eukaryota; kingdom Metazoa; phylum Chordata; class Mammalia; order Chiroptera; family Noctilionidae; genus Noctilio; species Noctilio leporinus. The sequence goes on along the minus strand of PVIW01001629.1, from coordinate 166,931 downwards.
AGAAATGGTTTGTTTCCCCAGTCAGGGCACATAACTGGGTTGCAAGCCAGGTCTCCAGCCAGGGTCCATAGCTGGAGGCAGGTGAAGGGCAACCATACCCTGATGTTTCTCTCTCTTTCTCCTTTCCTCCCTTCCCTGCTCACTAAAAAATAGTAAATAAAATCTTTTAAAAAAAGAAAGAAAAGACATGATTTATAAGAAAAGAAATAAGAAAAGGAGATAAAAACTATGAACAATAAAATGGCAATAAATATGTACCTGTCAACAATTGGGTCTAAAAACCAAACTAAGCAAACAAGAACAGAGACAGAATCATGAGTACGTAGAGCATTTTCATGGTTGCCTGATAGTAGGGGGTGTGGAGGAATGGGTGAAGAGGTGAGGGAATCAAGAAGTACAAATGGGTAGTTACAGAATAGCCATGGGGATATCAAGTACAGTACAAGAAATGGAGTAGCAGAAGAACTTATATACATGGCCCATGGACATGAACCAATGGTGTGCCAATTACCTAAGGGAGTGGGTGGTACTGGGTGGTACTGGGTGAAGGGGGTCAAAAGGAGAAAAATTTGGACAACTGTAGCAGCACAATCAATAAAATATAATAAAAAACAATCATATTTTAAGAAATCTGTGTGATAACATGGGATTTAAAGGAAACAGTGACCTTCTTTTCAGAGTACTTATTGCTTTTTGGAGTTTTCTAAATGCACAATTTCAACTATTTGACAGTGAAGTGTACTTACATGATCTATTTCTCAAGCTCCACTTTTAAGATCTAAAATATTAAAAAACACTTCAGGCAAATTGTAATTAGTTTTCTCCATAGATATCCAAAGAACCATGTATTTTCATCATAGATATTTATATGTAGTTGTCTCTAGGTGAATTAAAAAAAATCATTTAGGAGATGAGATTAAAAATATCCTGTAGTGGTAGTAGTAATAATTCAAGCAGCAGGGATGAAGGTTAATGAATAATTATAATCTTAATTCATGAGGTTTTAATAGCTCATTTGATTTGCCTGAATTCTGGAGAACCAATAAAACAAACCACCTAGATACAAATTCTAACCCCACTCCCCTTTTTAATATAAGAGCTTTCTAGCAGAGGGTCATCCAACAATACAATGAATTGTCATGTGAGGGAGTTGGTTCATTACTACTACAAGATTTCAAACTAAGGTAAAAGATAATCTGTATGGAATTCTTAAAAGGATTCTTGCATTGAGAGATAGATTAAAATATATCTAAAATCCTTTACATTCAAAGATTCTATAATTCCCATATTATCATTATCTCTGACTTTTATACCACAAACAAAACAGAAATAAACTCATGGGTACAGAGAACAAACTGATGGTTGCCAGATGGGGGGCTAGGTGAAAAAGGTGAAGGGATTAAGAAATAAAAATTGTTAGGTACATAATAGTCACAAGCATGTAAAGTACAGCATAGGGAATATAGTAAATAATATAGGAATAAATATGGTGTCAGGTGGGGGCACTATACTTATCGAGGGAATCAGTTTGTAAATTATATAAACGGTACACCTGAAACTAATATAATTTTGACTGTAAGCTGATTGAAAAATTAAAAATATGTAATTTTTCTATAGAAAATAAGGCCACTTGAAAACACAGAGACACAGTGAGAATCCCATGTGATGTCTAAGGTAGAGATTGGAGTGATAGGTCTGCAAGGCAAGAATTTCTAGCAACCCCCAGAAACTAGGAGAGAGATAGTAGCAGATTCTCTCTCAGAGCTTCCAGAAGAAATAAAATCTGCTGATACCCTTCATATTGGAATTTTAGCCTTCAGAACTATGAGATAGTCCATTTCTATTGTTTTAGGCTACCAGTTTCTGGTACTTTGTTATGGAACCCACAGAAAACTCATATATGTCTTTCACTATGGAAAACTTACATGAAAATTCCTTGATATGTTTAGGATGACAAAAGAAGCCTTACCATACTTTGGAAAAATCAACCTTAAAATATCATGTAAAAGTTAGACTTGCTTTGGTCTGAAATTCAATAAATGGAAAATCATTTAAGAAATGGATCCTCCTGCCTTGGCTGGTGTGGCTCGGTGGATTGGGAGCTGGTCTGTGGGTCAAAGGATCACCAGTTCAATTCCCAATCAGAGCATATGCCTGGTTGCAGGCCAGCATATAAGAAGCAACCAATCTATGTATCTTTTGATGTTTCTCTCCCTTTCTTTCTCCCTCCTTTCCCCTCTCTAAAAATAAAAAGCTAAAATCTTTCATTAAAAAAAAAGAAATGGATTCTCCTAACACACAAGTTCAAAGGACAACAGAATGGAAAATCCTTGATTCCAAGTATATTAGTGAATGATGACATCCTAGGGTATAAGGAAAATTAACTGAATAAAGTGAAAGAAATAGTCAGAATTGAGAAAAGTATATTGAGGTAGTCAGAATTAGCAGGATTTATTGAATAAGGTTCCTCATACATCTAAGTAGTAGTCTCACCCCCATTGTTCACTTTCTCCTTCCTTAATCTTTATACCAGACCATTCTGTAAAACATTTGTTTTTGCTAAAATGTCAATAATGCAGGAGGACTTTTAGTCTGTCAATGATCAAAAATGTCAGCAAGGAACATCACTTCAATCACATTTCATTCCATGATGGTCCTGTTATATGGTTACAATTGGTCCACTGAAAGTGTGCTAAGTAAATATGTGAGTAAAAAAAGGCAATATTGATAGTTCATTTGTTCTTAGCCAAGTAGCATCCTGTCCCAGTTTCAGGAAACCATCATGATTCTAGCCATCTCATAAATATTCAGTTTCATTTTTTCACAGAACGGAATTTTCCTTTACATACATATCTATTCAAAGCAATTTTATCAGGACCATTGTCAAAAAAATTCTAGGTGCCACAGACCTTTTCCCACATGGGGGAAAATTTACATCAAATTTTCATCATGGTGATTATTAGCAATGACAAAGAAAAACTTTTTATAAGTACTTTAGATAACTAGCCTTATTTTATTAGTAAGGAAATTTAAACCAATTATAAACTTCATTTCATGAAGATAATATATGTTTTTCAAAATGCTAAAGCTACCCCCAATTATTTAAAGCATTTTAGATTCAAAATTTTTAACACATGATTTTTCTTTTCTATGAAAGAATGCTCAACATTCCTAGCAATCAGAGGGATCCAATTTAAAACTTCAATAAGATACCACCTCACACCTATCAGAATGGCCATCATTACAAATCAATAAACAACAAGTGTTGGTGATGATGTGGAGAAAATGGAACCCAAGTGTACTATTGGTAGGGATGCAGACTGATGCAGCCACTATGGAAAAAAAAACAAAACTCTTTAGACTTTTGAATAGAAAATTAGGGTTGGACAAATATTTATAGTCCATAGGGAACAACTGGAAACACATAAATCTTGCAGAAAAGTCCTAACATATTAAGCCTGTATTTAATCAAATCAGAAGTCATGATGATGAATGAAAGGTAATTCATAGAAATGTAAAAGACCAGTTTATTGACATTGTCTTTTTCCCACTTAATTAGAATATAAAATTAACCAGGGATAATCAGGTTAAGTACAAGTTGAATGAAGCCTTAATTACACATTATTTTCTTTCTATTCAATTAGCTTTTATTCATCTTTCTTCCCCCATTGCTTCCCAACAAATTAAACATGCCAAGGATCCACGTGTAAAATAGGTAATCCTTCAATCAGTATGCTATAACTAGCTTAGTTTTAAAAACTTCTTGCAATAGGTGATTTTTCCTTATTAAGTGGAAACTAGCAGTTATTGAAAATATTAAAAACTAACATGGACATTCATATATAATCTTAAAAAATTATTTTAACTGTTGATTAATGGCAAAATTATATAGTATCAGAACTTACAATTTTACTTATTTATTTACATAAACAAATAGAGCTCTTGATTATTTTATAAAAATTTCAAAGTGCAACATGTTTCTATGTATTATCAGCTTGAAGGTGCAAGATGATAAGTTCCTAAACAATGCTGTGTTATGCAAATCCATGTTATATGAAACAAAGAATTAGTACAAAAAAGGGGGTTAGGTTCCAAAAATAAAAAGTATTTACTATTATATTTTTATAATAAGAGAAATATCTTTAAAAGCAATTTTCACCTAAAGTATAACATTAGTGTGTATTAAATAATGTTTTCTTCATCATCACTACCAAGCACCATTAACTGGGGGTGTTTTCTTTTTGACAAAATATCTCATTTGAAGTTTTTCATTTAAGCATAGATGTCATACCAGATTTGCCTGTGTTATTCAGGGATATCCCTAATTTCAAGCAAGATATCTTTTGCTCTCAAAAACTCTTATTACATTCTGTGTTGTTCCAGGAGTTCCCTAATTTTGAATGATATTTTTTTTTTTTTTTGCTCTTAAAAGTTCTTATTACATTTCATATTGTTCAGAGACTTCTGTAATTTCTAATGAGATCTTTTTTGCTCTTATTATGTTCTGTATTGTTTAGGGATTTCTCTAATTCTCAAACCATGTTAGAGTGAAACTGTGTTCTAGGATGCCTGTTGTATGAGGGTTTCCCTCAATTCTTGAGTAGTGTTAGAGTGAAACTGTGTTGTGGAAGTGCCTGTTACACAGGGGTTACCCATAGTTCATATTTGAAAAACATCTTTGAAAATATTACATTACTTTTAAGGGCATACACAGGAATTGACATTCAAGTTCTATAAATAAACAGCCTCTTAAGGAAAAAACATAATAAGAAATAATCTAAATTATATCATCCAATTCTGTTATTGCTCCAACTTGTGGGGATAGGGCAGAGAAAGAGTGCCCATGTGTTTCTCCAATGGTGAGAAAGTATTGGGACGGGTGAACCACTTAGTTGAAAGTTCATCTACTATTATAAATGACGAACCAGAATCGGAAGATAACACAGGAGAGTTTGTGACAGTGCTGATTTTGGCCAGTGAATTACAAGGCGATCGTACACTGTTGTTGCTTCCATCATCGGCATCCAAACAGATGATGGAATAGGAGAAGAAAATGCCAATTCATTGATGACATAATTCAAGAGATCTCTGCACACTTTGCTTTTTGTTTTAAACAAATGAATGCAAAATATATGAAGCAGAGAACTGGCATTACTTATAAGAGCAGTTTCATAAGAGTAGTAAAATAAACCAACAGTAAAAATAAATGAAAATCCATTCACTGCATTTCTCATTTTCATGATTAAAACACGCTTTTTCTCGGCACACTTTTCAATAATATGCTCAGCCTAACAAGGCACACACAAAAAAATCTAAGGTAGAAAAGATGGGCAGAAGATTATTTTTTTTCAAGCTTGCATTTTTATGTATTTCTCTAATACTTTTTAATCTAATGCCAAATCCCACTTCTAAAAACATATCCACAATGTATTAATGTCACACATAAATGCTAGGGAGGAGAAATAAAGTTAATAGTATCCATTTGGGACATTAGTTTTATAACTTCTAAAAATATTTAATAATATACCATACTTCTGAACATACAATAGCCAAAGTAGACTTAAAAACTAAGTAAAAAATGATGAATAAATGTTTAAAACCTCATGTTAAGACTTACCACATGTTCATATCAGACAGTTGTGTAGTATCAGAAGAAAACATATTGCTTCTATCTTGGAAAAATCTTTTTGGCTGATCTTCAAATACCATTTCACCTACAAGAAAAAAAGCAGATCAAAGTTATATATGCTTCATCTAAAATGCTTATTTTTTACTGCAGAAGTAAAACTTGTTCATGGCAACTAATTTATAAAATACAGAAAAACACAATGGAAAGAATTTTACATTGCCATTGTCTAGAGATGACCACTTTTCAATAATTTCTGAATATGTGCAAAATTGGATTTGTACTATATATAATACCAATCTGTAATCTACTTTTTGTTTTAATGATTATAGTTTTATTATATTGTTCACTAAATTCTACAGCATGACTTTATATAGCTATGTAGTAAGACTCTACCATAATTTAATCTCCTTCCTTTTAGACCTTTAGGACATTGCTATCTTTATTTTGCTAAAAATGCACAGTAAGTTAAATATAACTAGATCAATTCTTTATAACATACAGTGAACAAAGTAGATATATTTTTAAAGAGTAAGGAGAAACATCTAATCTCAAAAAGCTGCACTGCTGTAACCTTGACCTTGAAGTAAATGTTGAAACCTGTGCAATGTTACAAATTTATGTAATAACCGTGTCTGGATATGAGGAAAAACTGATGTTCAAGTTCATAGCTTGTAGGGTGGAATATATGTGAATGATAAAACACTAAGGCCAGCTATTCATTAAAAGTTATTCCGGGTGGGGAGGGGGACAGAGAGGAGCAAAAAGGGGATGGATGTAATACAACAACAATAAAATTAAAAAAGAAAAAAAAAGTATTCCTAGAAGTGGTTTCCACAGACCTTCCTTAGGAGAATAATCATGTCTCATAAAGCTCAAAAAGATATCCTGTCCCATGTCTGATTACACTGGCACCATTATTGAAAAATGACTCATCTCTGCTTTTTGGTTTAAATTAAAGATGAAACAAGTGAAAACAAATTCATTAGAGAAGAAAATTATTTTTTGCTAAAACCATTATTACTTGTAAAAATATTTATAGCTGTGTACATTCTTCGGATTTCTCAGAATTCCCACTGGAAGCTTTATTTGCTCTTGTTTATTCTTAATGGAAGTAACTGTTGCTTATCCCCTTAAATTTGAGTACACCTTTATATGCTTGAAGACTTGAACCTTTATCTGACACTCTTCTCCATTTTATAGTGTCTTTATTCCCCTGCAACCTCCTCTGCCAGGACCTCTCTTGATTTTTTATACCATCTTTCCCCACATTTCACTTGTATTCATTGGCTCCAAGTAGGACATACTTTGTTGTTTCCCCAGTGAATATTCACATTCCAAATATATACATAAATAAAATTTCTGCTTAATTTATTATTGAATCTCAAAGACCAGATGGATTTTGACCAAATTTGTATAGGGTATATTTGGGAGAGTCTGACTTAAAATACAGACTATGTGGTATATATAGAATTTGCCTTGAAATTCTTAGGGACAACATCAAGTGAGGCAGTCATCCTCCAGAGAGGCTGAAAACCAGGAACAAGAAGTTCGTGTGTGACATGCATATCCACCAACATGCTGGGTAGAAACCATGTCTACTGTATCAAAATTAAAATATAAATACAATTTTTAAATCATAAATTCTAAGCATATGCCCTGGCTGGTATGGCTCAGTGGATTGAGTGCCGACCTGAGAACCAAAGGGTGGCTGGTTTGATTCCCAGTCAGGGCACATGCCTGGGTTGCAGGCCAGGTACCCTGTTGGGGGCACGTGCAAGGCAACCACACATTGATGTTTCTTTCTCTCTCCCTCCCTCCCAGCTCTTCTCTCTAAAATTAATAAATAAAACTTTTTAAAAACAAATTCTAAGTATATTCCAGGCATTGTCAACGTCATAAAACATTTTATGTGTAAATGTCTTAAAGGTGAATTATTTTAATTTAGTAAAACAATATTTTCAATTTAAGCATGTTTCATTTCATTTTAAGTACTCAGATGACTCCAACTTCCTACCAGCTCTTTAATTGTTAATATACTTGAATGTGTTCTTCAGCACTAGCCCAAACTTCATAGCACAGGCAAAAGCTCCCTAATTAGGTCATTGATCCATCATCATAAAACAATATGCTTAGTTTGGAAAAAAGTATTTTCCAGAATTGACCTAGCCTTAGCCTTAAAATATAATAAATCCATGTTGAGCTAGGCATATTACTAGAAAGACTGCCATTAATTAATCCAAAATGCAATGGACATTAAAGTACATTTCAATTTCTCTCCCTATAGTTTGGTCTTTTTCTCCTTTCCGTTCCCTTTTTCCTCCTTTTTCTCTCCCATCTTAAAGAACTTTCTACAAATACACATTTTAAAAGTCTAATCTCCTTTCTTTATCATTTATCATTTTTTTATCCCTATTATGGTTAAATTTTATTCGAAGCCTGTAACCAAGTAATGGTACCAACAAAAAAGGAAGACAAACATAGCTTAGTGAGGCAGTATTTAGAAATGAGATCCAGGATTGTGGGAATTAAAAAAAAAAAACTACTGTTTTTACATTGCCCTTTTATTACTAAATAGGTGGATAATTTTCCATATAATTAACCAAAAATAACTCCCATAAAGAAGTGAAACATCGAAGAACATATACCTTAGCATCTATTTTCAGTGTTGTAAGTGGATCTAATTTGTGTCAACTTATTCATGTGATATCAACATGCATGTGTAGTGGCCAGGTAGAGCAGGGGTTGAGATTCAGCAGAATGCTTGATAATTTACTCTTTATTTGTTCCTTTGTTCATCCCCCTCCTTAGTTCAGAAAGTATTTAAGGTAGCTAACAAGCTAATTATACTTGTATCATGAAAATCATAACAGTTGGCTAAAGAGGAATTAAATTTATCAATTCACATTTATACACTATAGCTTTCAAAATATCTCTACATACAGTTTTGTTTCAGTATAAAAGAAGGGATCTAGTAACTTAACAAATGTATTTTAATTTTTAAGTATATTTAAATAAACAAATCCTTAAGATAAATTTTTATATGATACTTGATTTTATATAACATTTTGTAAAAATAATTTAAAGTTACATTTATTTCTGCTGACAGATAAAATACTTTTTCTTTTTAATGATCCAAGGACACTTGGTCTAATAGTGTTGGTGGAACTTTGACTTCTTCTAAAATAAAATTATCACAATCATTACAAGAAAAATTTTGAACAAAATCAGCTATGACCATTTTATTATAACAGATCTAAGGGCATGACTCTAAAAGGAGACTCTCTGTAGTACCCTACATCACATCATTTTACTGCTTTTCTCTAAATATGGGTAAAAATAGAAGTGCCACAGGACAGAAAACTATTTCGTAACTTATAAGGATTCAGGTTTTTTCCAAGTTGTGGGGTGCGGGGGGAAGCTAGAAGGACCTGCAGTTCTGGTCTTGACTTGCCTTGAATTGAGAATCATGGGTGGGTGAGCAGGTATGGTTATTTAAATGTCAAGAGTTAGCTCTGATTTTTATCAACAAGCTTGGTTCATAGGAAGACTATTTTCAAACAGGGTTGATGAATTACTGATTTTTCCTATCACATATTCTCATACGTTCTCAGTCACTTGATTCTTTTCAATGTACAAAATGATAAACCAAAAGCAATGACATTCTAATTTAGTTTCAAATACATTACTCATTTGGTTGTCACAGAAATTGGAGCTGTAGTTTCTTTTACATTTCTAAGATTCTTATTTTATAAGAAACTTGGTATTTCTATATAATATAAACTTACATTATAAATTGTTGTGTAGGATTGGGAATAGGACTTGAAAGCAAACTGGTGCAACTTCATGCAAGGTTTTAATGATGGAGAAAACAACTGCTAAAATCAAATTGGAACAGCCACTTTTCTTTCTCTGGTTTAAAACGGCCACTTTTCTTTCTCTGACTGGCTTATTTCAATAATTTCACTTAAATATGGAATCTAACGAATAAAATAAACTAACAAACAAAATGGAAACAGACTCATAGATACAGAGAACAGAATGACAGCTATCAGAGAGGAGGGAGCTTGGGGGTCTGGGTAAAAAAGGTGAAGGGATTAAGCAAAGAAAAAATAAAACTGGTAAACACGTACAAATAGTATGGTGATTACCAGAGCCAAAGGAGGGTAAAGGAAGGTAGAAAAGGATAAAAGGGGAGATAAATGGTGATGGAAGGAGATTTGACCTGAAGTGGTGAACACACAATATACTATACTATATGTGTGTGTGTGTGTGTGTGTGTGTGTGTGTGTGTATATAATATATATAATATACAATATAATATATTATAGAGTTGTACACCTGAAACCTGTATAATTTTATTAACCACCGTCACCCCAATAAATTTAATAACAAATTTTATAAAAAGAACAAAAGCCATGGCTAGTGTGACTCAGTGGATTGAACACCGGCCTGCGAACCAAAGGGTTGCCAGTTTGCTTCCCAGTCAGAGCACATGCCTGGGCTGCAGGCCAGGTCCCCAGTGGGGGTGTGTGTGAGAGGCAACCAATGGATGTTTCTCTCCCTCTCTCTCTCCCTCTCTTGTCTTCTCTCTAAAAATAAATAAATGAAATCTACAAAACTAAAAATAAAAAAAATTAAAAGACCAGAAAACCCTGTCACTTTTCTCAGAAACAGATCAGTGGTTCCCTAGGTGGACAGAAGTGGGAAGGGGAAGGAGATCAAGTGCAAAAGATCACAAGGAAATTGTTTAGAGTATGGGAACTGTTCTATATCTTGATTATGGTTATGGTTACAGGATTGTACATAATTATCAAAATTAATCATATACTTAAAAGCAGGTGACTTTTCTTACATGTAAATAATTCTTTAGGAAATGGAGACAGAGGGGAGCAAAAAGGGGATGGATGTAATACAACAACAATCAAATTAAAAAAAAAAAGGAATGGAAAGGAAGTGAAAGCTACCAATTAGAATCAGATATACTATAGCAACATATACGCCCCCCCCCCTCCGCCCAAAGATTTGGCTGGTGAATTACTCATGTTTCATAAAGGATATAGACTTTTAGGCACTCCTGTCTTACTTCCCCACTCCCCAAGGTGGGAGAAGCTGCTGAGGATAGTGGAATTAAATCAATATGATTTAAAAAGATGGTTTCCAGCCCTGACTGGTGGCACAGTGGATAAGGCGCTGGCCTGTGAACCCAAAGGTCACTGGTTCGAATCCCCAACCAGGGCACATTTATGAGGTTGCAAGCCAAGTCTCTAGCCAGGTCTGTAGCTGGAAGCAAGTGAAAAAGGCAACCACACATTGATGTCTCTCACCCTCTCTGCCTCTCTCCCTTCCCCTTGCTCTAAAAATAATAAAATAAAATCTTTTAAAATATTTTTTTAAAAGATGGTTTCTCTGCATTGCTGTCACTTTGTGTAAAAAGAAAGCAATGGAAAATTGTATCACCAACTGCATACCTATCAAATAAGTAAGGAGATAACTTTGGCACAGGGAAGGGAATCCTTATTAACTCAGTGGTTGTGTATGGTGAGGAGCTCTCACCATCCTAAAGCAGGGAACCCAAGATTCACAATAAGCAAAAGCACTCCTTTTTGCCTTTTGGGAAAGAGAGCTACATGGCAGTTGAGGGCTTCCCTAGTGCCCTCAAAAGGCCTAGAATGTAAGTACTCAATATTGAGCAGTACCTACTATACACATGAATCCTCAATTTAATTTTTTCTCTTTGGGTTTGACCTACATTTTGTTATTGAAAACTACAATACTATGTCTACAAAGGAACAAAAATGATTTGGTTAGAACTAGGATATGAACAAGACAGCAAAACAAAACAACAGCAACAACAACAACAAAAAACACACCACACAGCTATAAAAATGTTTATAGGTTTTATGAAGATAAAATCAGCACTACATAATTCAGGATTTTAAACTGTGCTCTTTTCTAAGATGTAAGTAAAGTTATATTACATGTTCCTTTCCTCACTCACAGATTCACTCACACCAACACCTACAGTAATCAGAATTGCATCAGTTAAGGGAAATGAAAGTATCTATAAATTGTATTAGCACTAAAACACAAAAAGTCACAGGCCCCAGAGGTTATCTACTCATTATTTAGCAATATTGAATATAAGATACCTGTGTGTGGCACACGCAGCTCAAAGACAAGTAAGATGCCACTGCTTCTGCTGCTGCCTTATTTCCTTGTCTAATAATTCTCAAATCTGGAAATGGACATCTAATTAGAATCTCTTTTACTCAAATTTCAGCTCAATTGTTGTTTTGTAATAATTTGAGATGTATCTGGAAAACAACCCTAAACATTGTTCAACTACAACTAAGTAATCATAATGTATACAGAGACATTAACAAGTGTTAGCAAGAGATGTAACTAAATTCCAAGTAATGTTTAAATTAAAGTTGTATGTTAAAATATTAGTGGGAGTACATACTTTACATGCATAAAAGGCAGTTATTTTCTCAGTAAATTTAATGTCTATGGCTTAAACTCTAATAACATATAGTTAATCAATTATGAAGAAAATGAAGTCATTTATTGTGTTGTCATATAAGCAATTTAATATCACGGCTGAACATTTTTAGATGCTCCTGGGATAGAGAGGAAAATGGCCCATAGCAATGATGGTTTTATATCAGACAACTATTTAGTTTGAACTCCAATTTCAAAGAGTTATTTAAATAATAACTATTTGTAAATAAACTGTTTCTTAAGCACAATCAAAAATTATTTATACAGAATAGGTCATTTTAGTTTCCAGTTAAAGCTTAGTTTTCTAGAAATTACAGCAAAACTAGGTAGCACTAACACTGAAATCAGTAAAACTTTTCTACAAAATTGGTGTGTTAATACCATACCATATTCAAACTTTCTTCCCAAGGTTGATATGTCAGTATTGTAGTTTGTATCTGCCTGCAAAAGAAAACAAATCAGTACTGCAGTTTACTTATGTAAAAGGAAGGATGTAATTGGATATACAAATGATCAGAATGGTAATTTCAAGTATACTACCCACCATTCATTCATTGCTCCTTTATTTATTAAATCCATGCCTTCTTCCTGAAAGACAGGAACATACAAATAAACAATAAAGTTCCTATGGTTTTACAAAGTGATTTCATTTGGCTGCACCTTTTTAATTTTTCATTGGGCTATATACAAGTGTCTGGTTCTCTACTTTTCATTGTTGCCCCTAACATACCAAAGATCTATTACTTGTGCATGAGATATGTAAAAACTGATAGATTAAAAGAAAAAGTTTATACCTTTCTTCATTCAAAAGAGAAAACATCAAACATTACTATTATGCCATTTCTCCTAACATTAATACTATGATATTAATATATTATTCAGAGTCCAAAACCTACTAGATATCTATCAGTGTGGGTGCACTTAAGTAAATGATAATACAAACAGGATTTAAATGTAGTCATTGACATTGAAAAATATGCATTACATATTAAGTAAGAAAAAATGGTGCTACTTATATAATATTTTAAAGAAGAGGTGTTCAGAAAACTGCTCACCAAAGTTAATACTTATCAATGAGTAGTAAGATTTGGGGGTAATTTGTTCTTCCCTTCTTTGTAGCTTACCATATTTTCAGATTTTGTATAATCTGAAAATATCATTTTTCACAGTTACTTTTGAAAATAACTCACATATGGAAAGACAGCTTATGTTTCTGAATTGGAAGACTTAATATTGTTAAGATGGCAACACTACCCAAAGTGATCCACAGATGCAATGCAACCCCTTAACAAAATGAATGGCAGAAAAACTCATCTTAAAATTCACATGGAATCTCAAGAGTCCTCAACTAGTCAAAACAATTATTGAAAAAAAGAAAGAAATTTGGAAGACAAGTGTGGGACTGGCATAAGGACAGACATTATAGACAAATAGAATAGAATAGAAATAAACCCTCACATATATGATCTATTGATTTTAGAAAAGGGTGCCAAACTGTTCAATAGGGGAAAGAATGATCTCTTTAACAAGTGGTGCTTGGAAAAACAAACATCCACATGCAAAATAATAAAGTTGAGACCTTTCCTTACACCACATACAAAAATGAACTCAAAATAAGGACTTAAAGATATAAAACTATAAAACTCCGATAACAAAACATAGGGCCAAAACTTCATGAAATTGGGTGTAGCAGGGACTTCTTTGATCTGATACCACAGTAGAGATAACAAAAGAAAAAATAGATAAATTAGACTTCATAAAAATGTAAAACTTTTGTGCAACAAAAAAACACTGTCAAGAGAGCAAAAGGGCAATCACAGAACTGGAAATGTTAGCGAATAAAGGGCAATTAATCCCTTTATTAGATATATAAAAGAACTCCTACAACTCAACAACAACAAAACAAACTCAATTAAAATATGGGCAAAGGACTTGAACAGACTTTTCTCCAAAGAAGATAAATGATCAATAAGCACATGAAAAGATCTCCAGTATCATTTGTCATTAGGGAAATGCAAATCAAAGTCACAATGAGCTACCACTTCACATTTATGAGGGTAGCTATTTTAAAACATGGAAAATAACAAGTGTTGAGAACATGGAGAAATTGGAACTCTCACACATTTATGGTAAGGATGTAAAATGGTGTAGACTCTATGGGAAACAATTTAGCAGTTTCTCAAAAACTTAAAAATTAAGCCCTGGCTGGTGGCACAGTGGATAAGGTGCTGGCCGGTCTGTGAATTCAAAGGTCGCTGGTTCAATTCCCAGCCAGGGCACATAACCAGGTTGCAAGCCAAGTCTCCAGCCAGGTCCATAGCTGGAGGCAGGTGAAAGGCAACCATACATTGATGTCTTGCTCCCTCTCTGCCTCTCTCTCCCTTCCCCACTCTCTAAAAATAATAAATAAAAAAAATCTTTTGAAAAACTTAAAAATTGAATCACTGTATGATTCAACAATCTTACTTTTCAGTATATACCCCCAAAAATTAAAAGCAGGGATTCAAACAGATACTTGTATACCAAAGTTCATAACAGCAGTATTCACATTAGTCAAACAGTGGAAAAAACCCAAATATCCATCACCAGATAAATGGATAAAAAATGTCAGATATACATATAATGGAATATTATCCAGCCATAAAAAGAATTAAGTTCTGGCCCATGCTACAACATGGCTAAATCTTGAAAACATTTTGCTAATTGAAATAAGCATAACAAAAAATTTTAAAAATATTGTATGATTTCACTTACATGAGGTACCTAGAATAGTCAAATTAATAGAGACAGAAAGAATAGAGGTTACAGGAGATGGGGGTAAAACAAGAAGTTATTGCTGAATAGGTAAAGTTTCTGGTTAAACATGATTTTTAAGGTTTTGGAAATAGAAAGTGATGATGATTAACATTATGAATGAACTAAATGCCATTGAATTGCGCTAATGGTTAAAATGGTTAATAAAAAACCTACAGTCCAAATTCATCCTGGCATTCTTAAAAGCATATTTCACACCTAATAAAGTATCTAGGACAGTGCTGGGTGAATATGGTGCTATGTATTATAAGAAACATGAAATAAGCAGATGAGCCTTCCTTAAATAGACCTGGAATCATATTTCAAAGGCAAGCTATATGTACATTAGGTCAGTGCTCTCTGTATAAGCATGGTCATAGTTCAGGAGGTGTACAAGGCAATCCACTGAGAAGAAAAAGAAAAAAAAAATGAAACTCGCTAGTTACATTCAGAAATATGCTCTAGCTGATGTGGCTCAATGGATTGAGTGCCAGCCTGTGAACTGAAAAGTCACTGGTTCAATTCCTAGTCAGGGCACATGCCTGGGTTGTGAGCCAGGTTCCCAGTTGGGAGCTTGTGAGAAGCAACTCTCACACATATGTTTCTCTCCTTCTTTCTCCCTCCCTTCCCTTCTCTCTAAAAATAAATAAACAAAATCTTTTTAAAAATCTAAGTAAGAAATGGAGGCTTGCTGATATTACATTTGCAGATTCACACAGGTGTCCTCACTGAACCTGGAGTCCAAAGATCCAAAGATGAAAGATGACCTTCTGATAGAAGATTGTATATACATATGGTCTAAAGAAGAAGCCCAGCCATTGTTAATGCAATGAAAATGGTTTATGCTACATCAGTGTAACCTGGTAGCCAAGGAGAGTGGACTGGAATGCACATGTGTGAACAATGATGACTTCACTGTACTAGTCAGTGGGGACAGTAGATGCCATTGAATGAGCATGTTTACTGAGTGGCCATCACATTCAAAATGACAAATTGAGTAGAGCAATGAATCTGAATCAAATTTTGTGTTAAGTTTGAACATTCCTCAAACTATTCGAATGATTCAGAAGGCCCCAACTATGATCAATTGGTGATTGGCAACTTCATCACAATAATGCACCTGCTCATGTATCACATCTCCTGCAGTGTTTTGGTGAAACATCAAATCATCCAGGTGACTCAGCGTCCCCTATAGACCAGATTTGGTGCCTTGTAATTTCTGGCTTTTCCCAAAACAAAAATCACCTTTGAAAGGGTAGAGAGTTCAGACTGTCCATGAGATTCAGGAAAATACAACAGCGTAGCTGATGGAGATTGGGAAAACTGTGTGAGGTCCCAAATTGCCTACTTTGAAGGGGACTGAGGTGTCATTGTCCTATGTACAATGTTTCTTATATCTTCTTCAATAATTGTCTATTTTTCATATTACACAGTTGGAGACCCTTCTGGATAGTATATTATCTATCTCTATCTCTATCTCTATCTCTATCTCTATATCTATATCTATACATATGCATGTAGTAGCTTTTAGCTAATTACAATCAATTGCAGTTTATTTGAGCCCTGAGCCAAGTTAGGTGGACATATGGATGTATTATTTAGTTTTAACTAAACTAAATTTCACAAAATTGACAACTGCTTTAACAAGATTGCTACAAAAAAATCCTTGGAGCAAAGACTAGTAATACAAGTCTAAGCAAATAACAGGGAAATGGGAAAGGTAAAACTTGTGCTACTCTTAGCACAGCTCATCATCTGCTACAATACCGTGGAAATGCAATGCTGAGCTGATCTGCTCTGTCATGGTGCTAGCTAAAACATTTTTTAAATCATGAAGATTATTGGAAATATGAACTCACATTCACTCTCAATAATAATCTATAACTAATAAAATAAAGTTAAACATTTTCTTTTTTAAAAACAATTTCATCTTTAATTCATCTTTTTTATATTTCTATTTTGTATATATTCTATGATTCACGTTATGTACTAGCACAGTCATATATGTTCATAATGTAAATACAGAGTACCTAATTGGAAGCATGTACTCAAAGATTTTTTTTTTACTGATGTATTATATGATCAAAAGAATCGAAATATCATTGCCTACAGTATAGACAATAAATGTTGTGGGTAGTTTGTAATATAAAAATGGTGTGAGTTGTGTGGGATAAGTTTGACCTAGGCTTTGAAAGATTATTTAAAATCTGGACAAGCAGAGGATGGAGGGGAGGGCATTCCAAGAAAGAACCATCTAAACAAGTTTAGAGGCGAGAAAGGATATGGCAGGTATGAGGGTGGTGATTAGCTTGACTGAAACAGAATTTGTGCTATGAAGTAATAAGAGATTAAACTGGAGAGCTAAAACAGGGTTATATGTATAGGACCTTAAATAATTGAAGAGTTTGAACTTAAAAGTGTTTGGGCAGAAGAGCACAGTTGTTATTAACATAGGCTTTGGCCCTGGCTGGTGTTGCTCAGTTGGTTAGAGTGTTGTCCCAAAGACCAGAAGGTCATGGGTTTGATTTCTGGTCAGGTTACATACTTAGGTTTTGGGTTTGATCCTTGGTTGTGGCACTTATAAGAAGACACCCAATCGATGTTTCTGTCTCACATTGGTTTCTCTCTCTCTTTCCCTTTCTCTCTAAAAGGCATTGAAAATATGTCCAAGAACTATAGGCTTTGCAGTCAAGTGGTCTGTGACTTATTACTTGTGAAATCTTAGGCAAGTGACTTAACCTGAGCCTGTTTCCTCATCTACATGAAGATTATGGTAATAGAGGACAATAAAGTGGTTGCAGAGTTCTCATCATAGTGTCTGGTAACCTATGTAAGTGCTTAATATAACCTAGTTATTCTTATTCTTGTTCTATAGGTAATGGGAAGTCTTTGCAATTTGTTGCACAGGAGAGAAAGAGGTGAAAATGATGTTTTAGAAAAGTTATCTTGGTGTTGGTTATGGAAGTCAGATTAAACTGGAAGAGATAGGAAATATGTTAGAATATTATTAGAGTAATGTGGACCCAAGGGACATAAGGAAGTAGCAGTAGGAACAGAGATGTTGTCAAGGAAGAATTAATAGGATTAGATGCCTAATTAGATACAGTAGAAGAAGTAGGCAGAAGTGAAGGTGAACTTGGATCTTTGAGTCTTAAAGCTGGGTGACTGATTATTTTGATGCCATTACAGGAAATGAAATCAGGAAAGGTGGTTAAAGAAATTAATCACTCTTTTAAAAAAATAAGTTTATTGGATAACATTGGTTAATAACATTATATTAATATAGGCTTCAGGTGTACAATTCTATAATACATCTGTGTATTGCATTGTGTGCTCATTTCACAGAGACTGTTTTCCTTCTGTCACCATATATTTGACCCCCACCACTCTTCTAATCTTCTCTCCATCCCCTTCCCCTCTGGAACTACCATACTGTTGTCTCTGTCTATGAGTTCATTTGTTTGTTTGTTTTGTGTATTTGTTGTTGCTACTTGTTTTATGTCCCACATATGAGTGAAATCCTATGGTTCTTGTCCTTTTCCATCTAATATTTTAATTAGAGTGATATTAAGATCCATCTGGAAGATGGCGGTGTAGGTAGAAATGGCTTGCCTCTTCACACAACCACATCAAAATTACAACAAAAATATAGAACAAACATCACCCAGAACTGTCAGAAATTTAGGTGAATGGGATTCTGACAACTATGGAATTAAAGGAACCACATCCATTGAGATGGGTAGGAGGGGCACAGATGTAGAATAGGCTGATCTTTCACCCACAAGTGGTGGGTAAAATTTTGGGAGGGAAATCTCAGGATCGAGGTGTCCCAGCCCCACACCAAGCCCCCCCAGCCTAGGGTTCCAGTGCCAGGAAGATAAGTCCTCACAACTTCTGGTTGCAGAAACCAGTGGGGATTGAGTTGGTGGAAGAAACTGTTGGAGTCTCAGCTGCTTCATTTTAAAGAACCCATACACGAACTCACCTACTCAGGCTCATTCCCCCTGAGTTCCAGCAATGGGGTAGCAACTTGAAAGGTACAAATGGTATACAGGGAGAAACTGAAGTCTCTGGCATCAGGTGAGCGGGGGCCATTGTCACTGTGCTACACCCTCACTCCATAGAGCCCGCAAGCTGGTGCCATGTCTGAGAATCCACCAACCTGTCTAACATTGCTTGACCTGCCTGGGAGATTTCTAGTGACTCTGCCCTACCCACCTGACTGGCCCACTCAAGCTGCTTTTCCATATGAATGGCTGGTCTTGGATCATGCTTCACAATTTCCTAAATCCTATCAAATAAGCCACAGCTGGCCTCAGTGAACTCTAGGCTGGGCACTCGCAGTAGCAAACCTAGATTCACAGCTTGGCTTCACCTGGGAATCTCCAAGCCCAGCACAAGTAGCAGCCACCTCAGATTGCTTTATAGCTCAGGCATGGTGGCCCAGGGCAAAATATAGGTTGAGGCTGAACTTCACTTGCACCATCTGGGAAACCACAGGGCCAGCACACCCAGTGGACAGCTACAGGCCATGTCAGAGAACCATCACCCTGACCTTACACAGCTGATTCTCCAGAGAGGATGGAAGTTGGTGGTCAGTGGTCACAACCAGTCCTTGGAGCTGACTGGTCTGGATAAATCCCTCACACTGATTTGTCAACAGCAACCAAGGCTCAACTACAAGAGGAGGGTGTACTCAGCCTACACAAAGGGCCCACCTTGAGTACCCAGCTTGGGTGATAGGGGAGGCTGTGCCACTGGACTCTACAGGACACCTATTACATTGTGCCCTACTACCAAGACGCGGAGTCATAGAAGCTCTCTACCCAATACACAGAAACAAACTCAGGGAGGCTTACAAATTGAAGAGGCAAAGAAATATGGCTCAAATGAAAGAACAAAACAAAACTTCAGAAAAAGAACTAAACAAAATGGTACTAGTTAACTTATCAGATGTGGAGTTTAAAACACTGGTGATAAGGATGCTCAGAGAAATGATTGAATACAGCTACAAAATAAAGGAAGAAGTGAAGGTTACACAAGGTGAAATAATGAAAAATATACAGGGAACCATCAGTGATAGGAAAGAAGCTGGAATTCAAATCAACAATTTGAAGCAAAAGGAAGAAATAGGCATTCACCTAGAACAGAAAGAAGAAACAAGAATTGAAAAACACAAGGAGAAGATTAGGAACCTCTGGGACAACTTTAAACATACCAACATCTGAATCATAGGGGTGCGAGAAGGAGAAGGGGAAAAGCAAGAAATTGAAAACTTAGTTGAAAATATAATGAAAGAAAACTTCCCTAATTTGGTAAAGGAAATAAACATACAAGTCCAGGAAGCACAGAGAGTTCCAAACAAGTGGGACCCAGATTGTAAGTTAATATTATTTCTATTTTCCATTTTATTCATTTTCTACTTGTGTTTCAGTTTAAATGTTTATAATATATTCTGTCACAGTGGAAATAAATTGCTCTACAATTTATATTACTAACCAGTTAAATTAATATTGATTTCAATTTTCATAATAAAATAGCAACATGTAATTAATTTTCAAATATTGGTCTAAATAGGGGAAGGATAGAAACAAATTGCACAGATAAACCAGGGGTCACAATACCTACTAGTTTTAGGTTATTTCATTAAGAATTTCTAAAGAGGTGGAAAAGGATAGATATAGAAGGTATAAATGGTGGTGGGAAAAAATTAAATTAAAAGAAATTTTTAAGAGTACATAGTTTTATTTGTTTTTTTTTTTTAAAAAAAGATTGTATTTATTTATTTTTAGAGAGAGGGAAAAGGAGGGAGAGAAGGGGAGAGAAACATCAATGTATAGTTGGCTCTCGCATTCCTGGCCTGCAACCCAGACATGTGCCCTGACAAGGAATTCAACTGGTAACCCTTTGGTTTGCAGGATGGCACTCAATTCACTGAGCCACACCAACCAGGATAATAAAAAGAATTTCTAAATATTTACATACAAAGAAAAATTGTAAAAGAATGTTTTATCTCCTAAAACATAATATAGTCTTTGTATCATATTTTCTTACTAGTGGATGATAAGCCAGGCCTCAGGGAAGCCATGGTGTGACAGGGAGACAGAGAAAGGAAGCAGGAGTTGGAGTACTAAAAACCAGGGTCACAAGAGACTTTGGCTTTTGAGCAACTGAAACAGGAAAAAGGTAGCTAGAAAATACTTCAGTAATCTGGGGTAAATTTTGGCTCTGATTCTCACTAACTTTGGACATTGGGTAAATTACTAAATCTCTCCCATCTTTAGTTTCTGACCTTGTGAGATGAAATGGGATCACAGCTGCAAGCAAATAAAATTCTGCTTGTAAAAAAAGAAAAGAAAGAGTGAGGAAATAAAAGAAAGAAAAAGTATTTTTTTAATTGGGTCATAAATATCCCACCACCTATGGTGGGTGGGGTGGTGATTTGATCTTTTGAGTTTGGTGGCTAATCCTTGAGTAATTAAAAGATTTCATTCTGGGCCCTGGCTGGTGGCACAGTGGATAAGGCGCTGGCCTGGGAACCCAAAGGTCGCTGGTTCGATTTCCAGCCAGGGCACATAACAGGTTGCAAGCCAGGTTTCCAACCATGTCTGTGGTTGGAGGCATTGATGTTTCTCTCCCTATATGCCTCTCTCCCTTCCTCTCTCTTTGGAAATAATACATAAAATATTTTTTAAAAATTAAAATTAAAAAAAGAGATTTCATTCTGTATTAGGCTTTTGCTAATAAGCACCTACACAGTTCTGTGCCCATGTGCCCAAATGCATACACATGCATAAAACATAAGCCACTAAGATACAATGTGTCCTTGAACTCATATATCAAGAAGTGAACAAAAAATGATAGCAAAAAAAGCCATTTTATCTGTCAAATAAAAAGCAATTCTCTATCTGAGGGTTTCAAAAAGCATGATGACTATATTTATTATGAACCTAAAATTGATTTTTATATATAGCATTCTTTTTTCTTTCAGATCCCTGAAAGAAGCTAGATTCAATCAGAAGGGTATGCAGTTTCTCTGGAAACTTTGATTTATTAAAATAGATAATAACCTCCCAAAATATAAGACTCTTTAGTGTTTTTTTAGAAATCACTCCTGAAATTAAAGTTACTCACATGTGACTTCACTTAGAAGTACTGAACCACAGAAGTTTTCTAAAGAAAATAATTAATTTTTTAATAAGCAGCTGTCAGTTTTAAAAATATTTTATTTATTAATTTTAGAGAAAGAGGAAGGGGGAGAGAGAAAAAGAACCGTTAACCATAATCAAATGCTTCTAGAATTCAATGTTAATGATCTATAAATAACAACTTGGATTATATGCAGTGTTTATGAAACTGGTATCTGTTCTGTATTATCCAGCATTCTTCATTCTTTTTTCCATATCACCTTTCATTTTAATTAATTCTTTTTAATGGACCTAATTTTTAGAGCTGTTTTAGGTTCCTGCAAAACTGTTTCATACTACCTAGCACTCTTTATTCTTTTCTCCATGTGACCTTTTATTTTAATTAATTAAAAATTTTAAATATTTTATTTATTTATTTTTAGAGAGAGGGGAAGGGAGGGGGAAAGAGAAGAAGCAAAACATCAACATGAGAGAAACATTAACTGGTTGTTTCTCACATGCCCCCAACCAGGGACCTGGGCCACAACCCAGGCATGTGTCCTAACTAGGAATTAAACTGGTGGCCTTTTGGTTCACAGGCCAGTAATCAATCCACTGAGCCACACCAGCCAAGGCTGATTAATTTTAATAGACTTAATTTTTAGATCAGTTTTAGGTTCACTGCAAAATTGAGTGGAAGGTACAGAAATTTCCCTTATCTTCACATAAGCAATAGCCTCCCTCACTATCAAAAGCCAAACCATTGTGGGAAAGTGTTATAGGTAAACCTACATTAATACATCAGTATTATTCAAAATCCACATCTTACATTAGGTTTACTCTTGGTGTTGTACATTCTATGGGTTTGGACATACCTACAATGACATGTATTCATCATTACAGTATTGTACAGGTTAGTTTCACTACCTTAAAAATCCTCTGTGATCCACCTATTCACCCTAATCTTTTATTTTTCAATGGAAATTGACTAACTTTTTTCTCATTATAAAGCAAGGCATGCTCAGTATAAAACATTATTTTTTCAAAAATGTTATTGTTGTTGTATTACATCCATCCCCTTTTTGCTCCCCTCTGTCCCCCTCCCCACCCACACATTCCCCCCAAAGTAAAACATTATTAATGGGGGGAAAAAGCATCACTCACCATCCAGATATGAACACAGCAAATATCTCAGTGTTTATTTTTCCAGACCTGGGTCCTACTGCACATACTATATTGCAGTTAAAAAATAATAATAATACATTCTGGCTCTGCATGTGGGGATGTTTGCAGCTCTCAGTTCTTGGGACAGCTTCTATCAAAATGTCCACTGTTCATGAAATTCTGTGCAAAGTCAGCTTGGAGAGTGACCACTCTATATATATCTTTAGGTGCATACAGGTCAGTCAAAGTGTACACTGACTTTTATGCTGAGTGGAATACTCTGAACATTGAAACAGCCATCAAGACTAAAAGTGTGAATGAGGTTACAACTGTCAACATATGGCCAGCTGCAACAATGAACAGAGACAGGATACTGCTTTTGCCTGCCAGAGAAGGACCAAAAAGGACCATGCATCAGCAATGTAGTCAGCCTTGTTTAGCCACTTGGAGATGATGATTTGGGGACCTTCTGAAAACACCTACTCAGTATGATTTTCTGAGCTGAAAGCCTTCTCAAAGAAGAGTCTGAGAAGTGATGAAGACTCCCTCATTGAGACCATCTACTGTAGACCAACCAGGAGCTGTAGAAAATTAACAGTCTATAAGGAAGTCTATAAGGATGATCTGAAGAATGATATTGTTTTCAACACATCTGGTTACTTCTGCAAGGTGGTTACCCTTGCAAAGGATAGAAGAGCGGGGGTGGCTAGGTCATTGGTTGTGAACTGATTGCCCCAAGATGCCTGTGATCTCTATGATGATGAAGCAAAGAGGAAAGAGGCTGATGGATCAGCCTCATGACTGAGCAGCGGATGTGCTGTCTCCAGAAAGTATTTGAAAGGTACAAGAGCTACAGCCCTTATGATCAAGAAGGTCAAAGGTGACCTGGCGCAGTGTATTCAGAACAAGTTCCTGTGTTTTGCTGACTCCATCCAGGAAGACAGCAAGGGCAATTAACAAAAAGCACTGCTGTGCCTGTGTGGTGGGGCTGATTGAAACCCAAGATGGCACAGCATCCTGAAGTGGTGTTCCTATGCTCCCAGCTAACAGTTCTAGAAAATCAGATTGCAACTAATAGCCCCCATGTGCCCATCCCTGTGAAGATGATATTAGCATCACCCACCCAACCAAACTCATTTTGGTTATATAAGCACTACCTGTCTTTAGCAGCTAGTCCTTTATAGCCAAAGAAATGAGTAGTCAAAAGAATTAGAAGTGAAATCTATAATGTGAAACACATTATTTCTTGTGTGCTATGTTGTAAACAGATTAATAAGCTGAATTTTTACTTTATAAATGACCCCCCCAAAAAAAAAAAACTTACTACATTCCAAGTATCTTTCCATGTTATAATTAACCTGTACCCTGACTGATGTGGCTCAGTTGGCTGGGTGCTATCTCACAAAGAGAAGAGTTGCTAGTTCCATTTCCAGTCAGGGAACATGCCTGGGTTTTGGGCCAGGTCCCCAGTTGGGGGTGTGCGAGAGGCAACCAAACATAGATGTTTCTCTCCCTTTCTCCCTCCCTTCCCCTCTCTCTAAAAGAAATTTTAAAGGTTTATAATCTAATTAAAAAGACATAATAAGATTGCGCGCGCACACACACACACACACACACACACACACACATATATATATATATATATAATGGTCCTTTAGCTGTATTATGGTGACATGAATAAATGAGTAAATAAGACATTTGCTTAATGAACAATTCTAATTTTCCTTCAATATAACATTAGTTTATTTGTGTTTTGAATGAAAAGAGGGCTCCATAATAAATCTGACAAGTTCAGTCACTGAAAGTAATTTCATGGGGTGATGTAATCAGAAATTCCTAACTGGGAAGGTCGTGGTGGGCAGTCATGCCCCAGCCCCATAATAGGTTTATCTTTGCTTTAAGAAAGCCCTGTCCATTGTTCTTGAGCATCTAGGTTAAGACATCTTTGAAATGCTAGGAGTAATCCTCTTTTCCAGAACCCTCAGAGGCAGTAACCACCCTCAAGGGAGCACATAATCTTGTTTAATCTTCCTTATTTCCTTTCTTAATTCTAAATGTATACAAAGAACTGCAGAAATGTCATTTGCTCCAGCATTTGAGATCTTGCTTCCCAGTACATTATCATTTTGACTTAAATAAACTCTTATAAAATTATTTACAGGTTTGGATGTTTCTTATGTTGATAGTAGGAAAAATAATTGAATATCATTCTACAAAGAGAAAAATATTCAGCCCTAAGATTAGGAGGCAATATTTTATTTTATTTTATTATTTTTTTAGGAGGCAATATTTTAAAATGGGTTCCAATCTATAAGATCTTACTAAAATATGTCCTATGTGTTCCATCATATTAAAAGTCATATAAGAAATATATAAATAATTAATTATATGTCAACAATTAGATAATATAGACCAGTAATTTTCAAATGGGGTGCTACAAGAGACACAGTTGGTGTGCTACAAGAATTTTTAAAACATGAAATACCTGATTATTTATTCAGAGGCACTAATCTCTTTCCTCTTAGATTGTCAAATTAAAAAATGTCAACAGCCAACATAACAATGTGAATGAATCAAAATCATACCTATTTTTATGAGATCAACAAAAATCTATTTTTGGTGTGCCACAGAATTTTAGTAATTAGTTTATGTGTGCCATGAGATGAGAAATGTTAAAAATTGCTGATCTAGATGAAATGGGACAAATTTGTAAAAACACACAAATTACCAAATTGACTCAAGAGGAAACAGAAAAATTTCAACAGACCTGTAAAGAGTACTGTAAAAATCTCCAAAACCTCCCAACAAAGAAAGTCTAGGATCAGATGACTTCACTGGTGAATTCTAGCAATAAAATAAAACATTTATTTTATTTTTTATAAGATTTTATTTATTATTTTTAGAGGGAGGGGAAGAGAGAGAGGAAGAGAGGGAGAGAGACATCAATGTATGGTTGCCTTTCACCTGCCCCCAGCTAAGGACCTGGCTGGAGACCTGGCTTGCAATCTTGTTATGTGCCCTGGCTGGGGAATAGAACCAGCAACCTTTGGGTTCCCAAGCCAGCACCTTATCCACTGTGCCACCATCCAGGGCATAGCAAACATTTAAAGAACAAACACAAATCCCCTTCAAACTCTTCCAAAAAATGGAAGAGGAGGAACATATCCTAACACATAGATCAGCATTTCCCAGACACCAGAGCCAGAAAAGATACAAGAAAAGAAAACTACAGACCAATATCCTTTATAAATATAGATGGAAAAATCCTAAAAAACCAAATCCAAGTACATTAAAACAACGATACACCAGAACCAAGAGGGATTTATCCCATGAATGCAAAGATGATTCAACATAAGAAAATCAATGTAATATATCATATTAACAGAATGGAGGGGGAAAACACATAATAATCTCAATACGTTACAGGAAAAACTTGGTTCTTCTTGCCAACACAGTAAAGAATTACAGATCAGCAAGTCTATTTAGCGTGCAAGCAGGGTTTATTAGTGATATGTTTTCATGGAAGAGAATGGGCCTTGCTGAGGGATAAAAAGCATAGGTTCAGGGCATGGCAAGCTAAGGGCAGCAAGAGGCATGGTGGCAAGAGGCTGGCTAGCCAGAGGCATCAGGTCATTTTTTCTGAGGACTTATATGTATAGTTGGCAGGATGGGGGTAAGGGATTTACATACTGATTAGTGGGTAAAGATGGTGCCAGCTTCTTCTGGGAGATGTGACTACCCAAACATAGTTATGTATGTGGGGGTTGTTCTTTACCAGATAGTGGAGATGGTACATAGAATTTCAAGGACTGCTCCCAACTTCTAGGCCTTGGGATATTCAGGACACCTAGCAATCTTAGTAAGATTGTTGTAGAAGCTTACAGGAGCCCAGTCTCAAGGCCTCTCCCCTCCTCCTGTACCCTATCACAGTTTTACTTGTGTTGTTCAGAATGCCTGGCAATCTTATTGGACCAGGCTCAGGACTGCTGAGTTAACAGGTGAGACATGTCTTCCTTTGCTTCTAGCCTTATTTGTTGTTTGTCAGATTGCAATGGTGAGAGCCCTGTCTTTATTTCCCTTCTGGCTGCTCATTCCTACCCGCTACCTAACAAATGGATGCAGAAAAAGTATTTGACACAATTTGACATCCTTTTATGATAAAAATACATGGCAAGTAGCAAATGGAAAAATTTCATTCTTTTTATTGTTAAAAAGGAACTTCCCCAACATGATGAAGGGCATTTGCCAAGACCTACATCTAACATCATATTCAATGATGAAAGACTGAAACCTTTCCACCAATGATCAGGAATGTGTGTGCTTTTTGAAACGAGAGAGATGGTGGTTGAACAAACTTGTGAATGCATTAAATACCTTGAGTTATGTACTTTAAAATAGTTTACAGTATGTTATATAAATTTCACTTTAACAAAAAGTTTCATATAGTAAACCATTTACTCATTTTGGCTTGCTAATCCACTAGTATTTTTCCTATGTTTGCAGGATAATTAGCAGATAAGAGTTATAATTTAGAGATTGTATTATGAAAAACAAACCTTAGCCCTGGGTGGGATGGCTCAGTGTATTGAGTGCTGGTCTGTGAACCAAAGGGTCACCTGTTCAATTCTCAGTCAGGGCACATGCCTAGGTTGTGGGCCAGGTCTCTAGCTGGAGGCATGTGAGAGAGGTAACTAATTGATTGATCAGTAATTCTCTCTCATGTCAATGTTTCTCCCCTTCGATTTCTCTCTCCCCTTAAAGTCAAGATAAATTTGAGATAAAATCTGAACTAAACTATTCTCAGGAGAGCTTGCAAATTTTCTTGTCAAAATTAGAATTTTCTTTTAAAAATTGGGAGCCAATCTTATACATTAAAAAATCTCAATGGTAAATCCATATGAGATTAAAAAGTTCATTCTGCTGCAGTTTCAGCAAAGCAATCATAACTGTAGTCAACATGTTTACTTGTCCTTCAGTAATGTGTAGAGCAGTGCTTCCCAAAGTGGGAACCTGTCAGGAATTCAAAATTTCAAACCTTGCTCCAGACCTCCTGAATTAGAAACTCTGGAATTGAGGGCCAGTAGTCTGTTTTAACAAGACTTCCAGGGGCACACTCAAGTTTAAGAACCTCTGGTTAAGGCCAAGAGAACAGTTTTGGCCAGTGAGGCTACTATAAGCATTTTCTTACCAGACAGTGTCGTGTCATAAATGTTGTACTGTTTCTTCTAGTTCTTCATGTGCCAGCTTGGAACACTTGTAAATTATCACAAAGAAGAAGAAGAAGTAGAAGAAGAAAACATTTGTCATTTAAAATCCATTATTAACATTTTTAAAAGAAATAAGATTTCAAATACTTAAAACAGCAAAAAGAATCTAAGTGGCTTCTTTGTGGAGATAGCTGTGCAAATGTAGAAATTAAAACACACATATGTGCATGTATGAGCACATGCATGCATGCACGCACGCGCGCGCACACACACACACACATACACACACACACACAGCCTTGGTTGACTGAGCCTAAACAAGTGTCTATGTAAGGTAAGGAATTCTCAAGCATATCACTTTACCTCTAATCATGCTACCAAGAATAAATATAATTTATTATGGCCTTGGAAATACATCATTTTCTGTTTAAAACTGTAACTGATTTAAATTTATGATTGGAGTTGCAATGTTCCAGTACTAATTCTTTCTCAACTCCCAAACTTTCACAGGAACAGAAGGGATAACCAATAGTAGAGGTTGACAGAACAGAGATTTTCACAAATTTGTTTCCTTTGGTCTATTCTTGTTTAGTTTTTTAGTTATGCACATTTCAAACACTGAAAGATTTCACACAAATAATCAAGATACAGATTTCTGGCTTCTGTTGCAAATTTGCAAGATGTTGCCATACTGGGCCACATTTCCATGTGGCAACAATGGACTGAAGCCGAGCATCTACTACTGTCCAGTGAAGATGGTGCATGTGTCCTCAGCTTTGATGGTGCCCACCCTGCTGGCCTTAGCTCTCTTTGGGACCCTGAAAAGTTATCTTTTCCTTTTCATTTCTTCTTTTTGTAATAACTTAATTTTCCACAGACCCTGCACTAGCCTAATTTGTCACCACCTCACCTCTGTCCTTTTCCTACCACCATCTCTCTGACAGACTACCAGATCACCTTCTTAAAGAACAGCTTGCTCTCCTGCCCACAACTTTCATTAACTTTCTGCATAA
This sequence comes from Noctilio leporinus, assembly GCA_004026585.1. NCBI lineage: Eukaryota > Metazoa > Chordata > Mammalia > Chiroptera > Noctilionidae > Noctilio > Noctilio leporinus. Next base: position 137,497 of record PVIW01001629.1, on the reverse strand, counting down.
CCTGCAAAATTCAGTTACATGTTTTACTAGGACATTCAAAGCCTTCCATAATTTAGCTCGAGACTTTTGGATTTCATGGACTAGTAAAATTTCATGACAAAATCTTGGCACAAACATATAGTTGCTACCCTTTTATTTTGCCAAGTAAGGTTATTAAAAAAATAAACTATCAGCTACCAGCACCATTGTTTTATTTATAAAAGGACATCTTGGTAGTTTAAAAAAAAAAAAAAAAAGTAGTCCTGCCTGGTGGCACAATGGATAAGGCGCTGGCCTCTGAACCCAAAGGTTGCTGGTTCGATTCCCCAGCCAGGGCACATTAATGAGGTTGCAAGCCAGGTCTCCAGCCAGTTCTGTAGGTGGCGGCAGGTGAAAGGCAACCATACATTGATGTGTTTCTCCCTCTCTCCCTTTCCCAATCTCTAAAAATAATAAATAACAATCTTCTAAAAAATAAAAAATAGAAGTAGGACTAACAATCTCAAAGTGAAATATAGCCCTGCCTAGGAAAGGACGATTGGCAATTATGTAACAATAAATTTAATTATGCTGTATGTAATTTTTATTTATTTATTCAAAAAAGATTTTATTTATTATTTTTGGAGAGAGGCAGAGAGAGAGAGAGAGAGAGAGAGAGAGAGAGAGAGAGAGAGATCAGTGTATGGTTGCCTTTCACCTGCCTCACCTGCCTCCAGCTAAGGACCTGGCTTGCAACCTGGCTTGCAACCTGGTTATGTGCCCTGGATGGAAATCAAACCAGCGACCTTTGGGTTTACAGGCTGGTGCCTTATCCACTCTGCCATCAGCCAGGATGTATGTAATTAAAACAAAACAAAACAAAACATGGATTGGTGAAAATGTTACCTGGGATCAACAATAATCAGCAGATGAACATGTGGGAGCCAGTGATGCAGGCAGAGTTAAGCAGCTATCTAGAATACACCAATGCTTTTCTGCCTCCAAGCCTGTTCCATACACGGAATGCTGTCCAGTTCTCCAGGTCCTTCTCTTCCAGTATGCATCCTATCAATCCATTAGGCACCATCTCAAGAACCTTTTCCTTACTCCTCATCAATTCTGCTGTAATTTCTCATTCCTTTCTTTGAATTTCTTTAGCACTGTCTTTGCCTCCCTAAGCACAGATCTAACTCTACCACACATTTAAGTCCTTTGTGCATTTATTTTTCCTATTAAATCAAAAGCTGGTTGAGCCTTGAGGTACATTTTTGCAGCATGGTGATTTGCATGTAATAGGCAATAACTCAGTATTTTATGGGAGGATATATGTATATGAGTCTAATTTTTACTTTCTTTCCCAGTCATGTTCCCTGTAAGAACAGGAATCTATTCTAGCAGTTACTTATAAGGAAGTTAGAGGGATGCTAATGGGTTACAGCTTTCAACTATCTTTTGTGTAGGGGTAGAGGTAATTCTTAAGGCTGGCAATTATAGACTCTTAATTTTTTGTCTGCTAATTTTATTTAATAAGACTATAACTGAAAGAAGTCAAGGCAGCACATACTCAATTAATACAAGTCATTGAACATGAATTCATAAAATCTTAGGTGATATCTACCACTGGATTAAGTGCTATAGTACTTACAACTTGGAAAAAATGAAGGTAATATAACTAGAGATGTTAATGCTCCACATCAAATGATCAATAAGCAGCTCTATCTAAACCACAATATATTTATGTCAGTTATATTCAATTGTTCCTCATGGCCACTATTCTTCTTTCAGGTTTGTAAGAGTTTACTAAACCAGATGGTTGGCAAACTTTTTCTACAAAGAGCCAGGTAGTAAGTACTTTAGGCTTTGTGGGCTATACAATCTCTGTAGCAAATATTCAACTGTGCCATTGTAGTGGGAAAGTGGCAATAAGTAAACATATGGGCATGACTATATTCCAATAAAACTTTATTTACAAAACCAAGTGGCAGGGTGAATTTGGCCCAAGGGCAGCAGTTTAACTTTCTTTTTTATTTTTAAACTTTATTTTATTGTTGCTGTATTACATTCATCTCATTTAACTTTCAAAGAGAATTAATGCATGGCAATTTAAATGCAGGGGTATTTAGAGCTAGAGGTATTTAATGTGGGAATGCACTGGCAGAAATCCAAGAACTTAATCTCTAATTCTAATAAGAGCCGGAGACGTAGAAGGGAAAAAAAAACAAAAACTACCTTTAAATAAAGTTACCGACACCGTACTAAACTTAGCCAACTAGGGGGCTAAAAAGTATAAAGAACCAAGAGGTTCAAAACTTCTGCCATTTCTATTAATACAAGATGTACACAAAACAGGACAGGGGTGTCTTAAAAACAGCAGCACATGTATTAAAAAGTGGACATTTATAGAACAAGTTCTGTATGCTGGTGCAAGAGAGATTCTATATATATATATAGAATCAAGCAAAACTGGAAAATTACTTGAAAGAAGTTCAACAATATTTAGCAACTTGTGAAATAGGCAAGGCAACAAGAATTAGAGGCCCAACTAAGGGAAGATGGGAGAAGTAAGCAGTGTATATGTGCAACTGAAAAGAACTGGGGTGAAAATGAATTCAACTAAGGCTTCACATAATTCTACCCTAACCTTTTCTTCCCTCAGTGTAACTTCACTGACCACACCCTAAACTTGCTACAATGGCACAAAATATGCTCATAGACCATTTGGACAAGTTTCCCAACCTCAGGCATGTCATATATCATCCCTATGTTACTTCTTTTTCATAAACAAGAGGCTGTGAACTCGCTCCACTTTGTGGTTTCTTTACATTTAGCTCCTTCTAGACAAAGATGTCATTGCCACACACCCTTCCATACAAATTTCACTTCATGCATCAGGATCTTAAGCCATGGAATTTGACAAAGCAACTATGCTTTCATTATGATAAAACTAAACATTTTAAGTCCTTTTCAGAACAAAGCAAGGGATAACTAAGATCACTGTCTTTGTTTCCAGGACTTTGGGAGTTGGAGAAAGGTCCTGCCCTGCCCCCATTCCCACTCCAGCACTTAATATATCAAACAGAATCCACATATTCCTTTAAGTATATATCCTCCATCACCTATTTGCAACTTGTTTTTTTTTTTTTTCATTTCATAAGGCTTCCAGGAAAACCAACATGCTCTTCAAGTGCTTTCTTCTACTAGCCAAGTGGGTATATAACAACTTATTCACACAACAGGGTTAGACTAAAATCCTGAATTTATAGGATATCCTTGTTCTCAGCACAGCATGCAGAGCCTCTGCCATCCTTATATGTTGGTCGGTCTTACTTTGCTTTTCATATTAGAACAATATATTCTCCCTTACCTCAAATGACCAGAAAGCTGAGTTTGTTTAGATTTAATCAGCTTAGATGTTGATTAGTAGTGGACAAAGCACTAGGTTAGGAGTCAGGAGACACAGGTTCCTAGCACTGGCTCTACTCTTATGCCATTTTGGAGATTTATGGGCCCTAGTTTCCTCATATATTAAACAAAGAAGGTAGATCTGGTCTCTAAATTCACTTCTAACAGTTGTGATTTACAATTATGAATTAGTATGATTACGGCAAAAGGTGAGGGGCAAAGTTGATAACATATGTAGTGAATTCATTTTTGACATTTTTACAATATTGAGAAAACTTTATGACAGTAAGATGTGAAATGCCAGATTTCACTTTAAAATTCTATTTTAAGAAAGAATAAGCTTGAGTAATCCCAGATCTTTGGATATGTCCAGGAAATAGTTAACTATCAGATCAGTGTTTCTAAATCATGTTTTCATTATGAGCTGTCTAAGGAATATATATATATATATATATATATTATATAATATATACATTATATTATATATTATATATATATGTTCTGCAATTGCACTCCCTTGAAAATCCCCACGGAATTTTCATGTGTACGTTTATAAGTGTTTTCCACGTGAAGTTTCTTTTTTCATACAAACCCAAGAACTGAGTTGGGGACAGTATCAGCTACTGAGAATGCAAAATTTAAGAGATCAGCTTTCTGTGGTTCTTAGCAACTTGTGATATAGGTAAGGCACTTTTTCTAAGCGGTGCTCCATATCAACTGGTTGTTGCTTTCAGATGCTGTTGGACTGTCAGAAAAGGAGGTTCAGGTTCATGTAGGTGTCAACGTCATGGTGGGCGTGTGCTCCCCACCCCCGCCCGCCAGTCGGCCCCACACCCCTTTAGTCTGAAGGTGGGATCTTTGGATACCAGGAACAAAGAACATAGTTGCGGAACCTCTATGAATAAAGGGATGGAAATATCTTCGCAACTCATTTTCTCCAACTCTTGCTACCCATCCCTCCTCTGCTTGCTTCCTCCAATATCTCGATTCTGCTCACCCAAGTTCTCTGATCAAAGGGGCGCTGTTTGATCTCAGGATGTTGCTGTCTGTGGTGATGGAACTCGGCAGAAGCTCTACGTCTAGTTCCATTTCCTCCTGTGCCATGTCTGTGTTGAGGAAGAGACTACTGCTCGGTTCTACGATCTCAAGGTTTTCTGGCTCCCGTTCACAAAGGGAGAAAGAGGAAAAGTAGAAGAGAGGAGGAAGCTGTTAGATGAGAGAAGTGCTCATTTTTTTTGGCCCTACCAGCCCTAACACCAGCAGGAACTAAGGGGGGACAGGACTGGCTCCGAACTGACTTTCCTCCGGCCCGAAGTTCGGGGCCACTAATGCTGGGATCTTCCACCTTCGAACCTACAATGAGAATGAGGACTTTATCTTAGTCATGCCCTCAAATCTTTTTCTTTTATGTCTCTCAGCCAAGGGAAAACTAAGTAAGCCTTTCGGGCTAAAGCAAAGACTACAACCTGCTATCTTGGTGTGTCCGTTAGGCACTGCCCCTCCGCGCATGCGCATGCGCTCAGTATCCGGCCGGTCAGCGTCTGCTTATTAGGCAAGCGATGATGATTAGAAATGGTGCCTTTGGCAATCTGGCAGGGGTGCAGGCGCAGTCCGGTAGCCGCCGCATTTTTTTTTTTTTTTTTTCCTTCCGAAACTCGATCGTTTGTTCTCTTTCTAGTACTGATTCACCAAGGTCATTCCTTGGCTCCCCTGTTCACCCTGGAATGGTTTCGTTAACACTTTTTCTCAGTTTTAATTAGCCCATTAATCCCCTATGACTGAGGCCAACAAGCCGGTTAACTCCGATTATGAATTTTTCCATTCTGTTAAAGCAGACACACTGCATCTTTGTAATTTTAAAAAATTGAATCCGGTAGGGGGGGCGCGGGACCGAAACCACTGCTGAGTGTTTAAAGGCCACATGCTCCCTAAGGGTCCTGGTCGGGCGCTCATCCAAGTGAATATATTATGCAGACAAATCATTGTTTTCCATATAGTGTCATTTTATTTTTTTTAATTTAATTTTATTGTTGTACTACATCCATTCCCTTTTTGCTCCCCTCTGTCCTCTTCCCTACCCACCCACTCCCCCACAAAGTCAATCCCACATGTTGTCCATGTCCATGGTTCTTCCATACTAGGTTCTTGTCTAAATTGCTCCCCTTCTTTACCTCTTCCTCCCCTCTCAGTGTCATTTTATTTTTACCATTTTCATACAGTGTTTATTTTTACACTGAATAATATCTAACTTTTTAAAACGTTTCATCTAAGAAAAAGATTTGAGTTAAAAGTAGGGAGTCTTATTTTTGTAAATATCTCACAATTCAGTATTCATCCAAATCAGTGTTTCTATTTAATGATGCTGTCATGGCTCAAAACATTTGAAGAACTGCTCTTTTAGTTTTGAGTACTGAAATCTTGACTCCATGCTAATAATTTTGTAAAACCACAAATTTTAGGAATCATTTAGAAAACTGACAGAGAATATAAGTGCAGCTAATGACATGGGAGTTATTAATTGAAATAGTCATAACATGATATAGCACTTTACAGTTTAAAAATGATTTCACATACTTGTCTCAATGGGTTCAGTCATTAAAACTGCTCAGCTAATCGGTGAACTTAAAATAATGGGATTATCTTGAAACAGTTCAAGACAAGTTATAACATGAAAGATCATAATAATTCTTTTATTCATTCTGAGAATAAAATAAGGAAAGTTTAATTATATGAGGCGGGACTAAGTTACCTAAATCCCAGAAACGAGGACATTTTGGAGTCATTGTTTCTGATGTTAGTAAGTTAACAATAGCTACCATTTTTTGAGCACTTAGTTCTGTGCCAAGTACTCTCAGTCCCAAGCACTTTAAATATGTGATTGCATTTAATGCTTACAATAACTCTGAGGTATGTACCATCACAATAGCTGTTTTTCAAAGGAGGAAACCAAAGCCAAGAAGAGTTACTTGAATTACAACTACTAAGTGGCTAAGGCAAGATTCCTCTGCTCTTTTATTTAAGTGAAAAGACAGACAAGGTGCCTTTGGATATTTCTCTGGGCATTGTTTCTGTACTCATGAGCACTTGATAACTACTTATTAAATTGTCTCATGAATAAATTGAGGTTTAAATCATCTGTCCTTTACAGCTATCTTATAAAGTAAGTAAATCATTTCTATTTTACAATTGATAAAACTCCAGAGAGGCCCTGGCTGGTGTGGCTCAGTAGAATGAGCACCTGTCTGCAAACTGAAAGGTAGGCAGTTCGATTTCCAGTCAGGGCCTATGCCTGGGTTGCAGGCCAGTTCCCCAGTAGGGGACATGCGAGAGGCAAGCAATCGACATTTCTCTTGCACATCAATGTTTCTCTCCCTCTCTGACTCTCTTTCTTTCTTTCCCTCTCTCTAGAAATAACTGAATAATTTTTTTTAATTCCAGGGAGAATAATATTACATAATTAGTAACAATGGAATCACAGCTTGTACCAAGATTTCCTGAAAGTCAATGTTAAAGTTCCCAGAATACTTGGGAAGTTTATGAAAGATGACAGCTAAATGTGAATAAAATCAGGGTGTATGCAGGAGACAGTAATTAAGTATAGAACAGAAGGTCAAAAACTGTCTAAATAGCAGGAAAATAAGGATTACACCAGATAGTAAGATCTTACCTCCACTCTATTGCTCATTATACTTTTATTTATTTTTTAAAGATTTTATTTCATTATTTTTAGAAAGAGGGGAAGGGAGAGAGGCAGAGAGGAAGAGAGATATCAATGTATGGTTGCCTTTCACCTGCCTCCAGCCACAGATCTGACTGGAGACCTGGCTTGCAACCTGGTTATGTGCCCTGGCTGGGGAATCGAACCTGCGACCTTTGGGTTCACAGGCCGGCACCTTACTACCAGCCAGGGCTCATTATACTTTTAAAAGGGCTTGTTAATATTCTTGGCAGGTAATAAGTTTTAATGGATATATTTTGAATGAATAAACAAAATCTCACCATGCCTAAGCATTATAGAAATCTAATTTCAGAAAATCTAAGTACCATCACAACACTAGGAGAATAGGTTTAATAAAACAAGGAAAGAGCAACTAAGAGACTGTTTCTGTAAAAGGGATAATAATATGAAATGACAAAATACATGAGTTGGCAATAAGTTTCCACCTATTACCAAAGAGGGGGAATTCTACTAAACTAAAGCACAGCTTGTAGGAACCCAAAACCTGTAAAGATATAGACAGGACTCACATACACAAGTTGGAATGTCAAAGGCACAAGTACTATAAAAATGAGTAATTATGTATACTATAGTAGAAAACACAGCATTTAAAGAAATTATTTTTAGTATTTCTCATTTCTACCCATGCATTATTATACCATTCTTGCTGTGTTTCATGACCAGCACTTGCTGTTCCATAGTAACATGCCATGATGTCAGATTGCAGGTTTGCTTAACTATACCTTGACACTTAATGCTGCTCCTCTTTTTATGCCCCAGTCTACTGCCATCTGCCCCAGGCCTCTGACTTATAAAGGGCGTTTCACAAATATGTCATAATAAGCTCTTTATTTTATCAGTTGTCATGGCAACTTTTAAGCAACATGTTAACTCATAAGAACAAGCAGACCTCAAGCCCACAAATCACAAACACCCAAAACCTCCCAAAAGTTTACATGAAGAGAAACTAAGTAGGCAAGAGTAATATGAATAAAACCTGGAAATGATGGACAAGGTAGGTAGCATCCATCTTCTTATTTATTTATTTATGTTGAGAGAGAAACATTGATTTGTTGTTCCTTATTTATGCGTTCATTGGCTGACTCTTGTATGTGCCTGGACCAGAGTTCCAACCTGCAAACTTGGTGTATCAGGCTGATGCTCTAATCAGTTGAGCCAGGGCTTATGAATTCTTGAGTTCCTGCTGACTGTTAAGCTCCTGAAAATTAGGGATTCGACTAAATTGTTTGACTTCTTAGAGTTAGGGACTGTGCATGTGTTCAAAAAATGATTGAGTTGTTATTGTGAACAGTAGAATGTACTATGATTTTTTAAAATCAGATTGGGTGGGGGAGTTGCTAAGACCTTGAGATAAAGAGATATATAAATTGGTCAAAAATGAAATTTGCTAGCAGAAAGAAAGAAGGAACTTGTACCCTTTGCAACAACATGGATGGAACTGGAGAGTATTATGCTTAGTGAAATAAGCCAGTCAGTGAAGGACAAATATCATATGATCTCACCTATTACGGGACAATAATGAGCAAAACTAACAACAAGCAAAACAGAACCAAGTATATGAATACAGTGAATAGGCCTTCAGTGGTCAGGGGGAAAGCGGTTGGGGGAAGGGGGGAGGCAAAGGCAAGAAAGGGGAACAGCTTAGACAAGAACCTAGTATAAAGGAACCATGGACATGGACAACAGGTGGGATTGACTTTGGGGGGAATGGGTGGGTGGGGAGGGGGACAGAGGGGAGCAAAAAGGGGATGAATGTAATACAACAACAATAAAATTTTAAAAAATGAAGTTTGCATTTCTAACCCAGCTGGCAGGGAAATATAAGCAAGTTAAAGGAAGCTTTCTAAAAGTGCTTTTAAAACTCTCATATTAGAAAACATAAACATTGAGGAATAAAATGACTAACAGGCTTGGAAGGTTTACTATGAAACAAGTGAGTTAAGGGTCAGGTCAAACTAGTTTTGCTAAATTTTGAAACCAACTTCATAGTTATTAAATTTCCTGTACTTTCTAGATACGTATGATTAATATAAGACAATGACCAGCTTTCTCTCAGGGTCATTCAAGTGGTGAGGATTAAATAATTTAATATTTCTAAGGATTTTAGAATAATTCCTAGCACACAGTAACTGCTATGCAAATTTGCTAAATAAATAATTTCAGGTCTCACATATGCAGAATCGTGATTGAGTCTCCACAATGCCTAGAAAGTAAATCACTTTTCCTACCTGTTCTTCAGGACTTTTCATAATGTCTTTGGAGCTAACGTACTTGAAAGACGGAGATGAGTGCTTCTCACTATGAACCCTCATGCGATTCTTTGTTTTTACACCATTGCCTTTGTTTTTCACTTCCCTTTAGTCCAGTGCCTCCAAAGAGATCATCTGAAAAAAGATGCTGGCCCCTCCTGACCAAGACCAGCAAAACTGAAAGGTTTACAAATGAGTGGGGATCGCAGACATCATAGTACATACATTGGGAATGAACGCTGGCTCAAAATCCTGAACGACGGTGCTCCAGTGTCTATTGGTTCTATTCAAAATCCAGCGCCGTGATCCCGGGACCAATGCCACCAAGGAAAGCGCCGGGTCCTCAGGACACGCCCCTCCTCTTTGGAGGAGGGTTGCGTGACAGCGCTCCGACGCATGCGCTGTGTCCGCAGGACGCATGCGCAGGACCCGCTGGATTTCCGAATGCGGAAGGCTGGGCCCTGCAGAGGTTCCTGCTTCTGAAGCGTGGAAGGAGTAAGAAACGGCAGGTTGTAGATTTCGGTCTTGGCCCCAAGGGGTTTTCCCCAGACCATTAGAAACCAAGAGAAGAGCAGAAGACACCTCGGCGGCGGTGGCTGAGGGGGCCGAACCTCCGCACTTTTCCTCTAGGCGGGAGGGAGGCAGAGAGGGGAGAAGCACCCATCACAGGACTGAGGACCCTCTGGGACCGGGTTCCGGAGCATGGGGGGCTGGATCCGGTCTCTAAGTATGCGGAGCTGGAGTCGCAGAGTCCGCCTGGCCGGGCCTTGCCTGACAGCTCCTGGGTGACAACGCTACCCGAGCAGCTTTGGTGTCTAGCCCGGCCTCCCTTGAGGTCGTTGGTCAGAAGATTAGCATGAGTTCTGCCTCTGCCTGGTTTTTTCCCCCCACCCTTTCCTTTCTCCCCCTTCCCTCATTCCTCTCCTTCCTCTCCATACATCGTCCTTCTTTTCCTCAACCTCACACCTTCCTGCCCTCCTTCTTTTCCCTTCTTTCAACTTTCCCTTTTGTCCCCGGCCTTTCGCAGTTTTCCATCCCTTCTTTTCCCTCCCTCCTGTTCTTTTCTGCCCCCCTTCCTTCCCTCTTCCTTTTAACCTATTCCTTTATTCTGTCACCCTCCATTACAACCTCTCCGTTCTCCTCCCCTCCCTCCCGACAATCCCTCCTCACCCTCATTTTTCTTCCCTCCATCTCTTCTGCTTTTCTCCGCCCCAACTCCCGCCCCCGCCCCTTAGCCCCCGCCTCCAGCTGCCAGTCCCCACAGCTCAGTCCTGCGGTGAGAGTGTTGGGAATTAATAGCTCAGCACCAGGAGCTGAGCACTGTCCGCTGTGCCTGCCTGCAAGTCTCCAGACATGGCTCAGGAGAAAATGGAGCTGGACTTTGAGCCTGACACTTCTGATGGGGGCAGCCTGAGGAGATCCAACAGCGCTCCCCTGATCCATGGGGTTAGGTGAGCAGTGTTGGGGAGGATGAACTACAGGGTTCAGGGGCTATCTGAGCCCATGCAAGCAAGCTGTCTTCCTTCCCTAAAGTGAGAGTTACAGCTCATTTGGGCTCTCCAAACTGAGGGGGTGATGATGACTTGTTTGCTTGATCGTGAATGGAGTGAAAGTTTCGTCCAAAACTCTGGGCAGTGTGGGAACAATGGGACTATCTCTACCTGAGGCTCCGTTAGCTCGTTCTAAAAAGAACTACAAGAAGCTTCTGGCTCTTTGAACAGGTTGCCTGCCCTGCCTAATTTACACCACTGAATGTCAGACTGACGCCCCTGGAACTAGACTTGCAATTTGACACCTGTTTCTAAGAGCTGCTATTTCTAAGCCTAGTTTAGGAATCCTGGTATTAACAGTGGCTTACTTTAATAAATCACAGTTTATCTAATAACTTGCAATTAAATGGTGTGTTCATGTCATGTTAAGTGATCTGGATTTGTCGTAATGTTTTCAGATCCTAAAACTGCCTGAAATGCATTCTGAATAAAAAAGGGTAGCATGCAGCTTAGGTTAGTGAAAACACGGATTTTAGGAAACAATGGAAATAACCCACCCTTGAATTTCAGTGGTAGGGTCTTGTGTTTTCATGTGAGAAAGTCATCAGAGGGGCTATTTTAAGGTAATATCTTGTGATAGTGAAGGGTAGGTTGGCAGACCTAAACCTATTGCATTTCACTTTTATAAGTAGACAATTCATCTTAGGTGGAGAGCCAATTTGTAAGTTCCTGTAGAAATGGAATTACTCCAAAAAGGGGATGGGAGTAGTTAGCCAAAAACATTAATCAAGTCCAGGGAAGGCAAACATTAACGTTTATCAAACTGACTATAATATCTTCATTTTGGGGAAAATGTTTTTCTTTTATTAAATTTTGAAACTACAAATTATGGAGTGACTCTCCTAAATCTTTCCTCAGTTCTACATTTATTTTTAATACTATAGGAATAAACTGGACTTTTTAAATTAGCTTTTAAAATCTGGTAGGCAAGCAATTGCTAGGGAATAGGGTAATCCTGTTGACCTGAATTTAGTCTTCTGTAGAAATAACATACTGGTTTTTGAATCACGATTTAAGTAATTACTTGAAAGGTAGAATGATGACAGAGGAAGGTTGAGGAGACCAGGTCTAGTCCCAATTTTCTCCATGACTGGCTCTGATTATTAATGAGTCACTTAGCCTTTCTAAGGCCCTGCTTTCTCACTTAAAATGTAGGAGAACTGAATTGGGTGATATCCATATCCCCAATCCTGGAAATTCTTCTTGACCTCTTAACATGGGGATGGCACTCTGCTGGCACTACAGGATATTGTACAAAATGAACAAAACACCTCTACCGAAGGGTTTAAGATGCATGCGAAGTTTTCGTTAATAAATGTTAAAATTGGTGTCTCAGGAGGCATCGAATTCCCCATTGTGCTCTTTGGGCTCAAAGGAGGGCAAGATTGCATTATGTTGATGGAATGAAGAGGCTTCATGGAGGGCATGGTGTTTGAGATGGGTATTGAAGGAGAGGAAGGATTTTGACATACGGTGGTGGGAGAGAGGACATTTGAATCAGAAGGGGCAACATGAGCAAAACTCCAGGTATGTTTATTTAGTTGGACAGTGGGGTTCAAAGGTAGAACAAGTGCCTAGGGCAATAGTGGGAGATGCTGATTGGGCTCATGTTGTAGAACAGAGCTCCCCAGTCCTTGGCATATTGTCCTCTGGGGCAAACAGGAGGCTGCTCATTTGAATCCAGTGGTAACTGGTTTGGGGGAGATGGTGAGTTCTGAGCAACTGGAGACAACCAGTCTGGAGCTCCACCCCATATCTCTCCTCGCTGCCCCCCAACCACCAAGAGATTAATATCTGCTAAACTGTAATCCTCAATACACCACTCAGAAAGCTCTGAAGAGGACGGTGGGGAGTTTATTCATTGTACGAAATGAGGAGCCATTGAAGAAGATTTCCTTGTTAACTAGAGAATTGGCATTAATACAGTGGAAGGGTACCTTAAATGAGAAGCCATTAATACGTTTATTTTTATTTTTAGTGACCTTTCACAGGTTTTTCAGCCTTACCCATTTAGAACTCGGAGGCATAGTACAACAATTATGAGCCGTCACAATCTGGTACGTATAGAACAAAGTATCCTTAGGGGTTTTGATTGGAGGAAACACTTTCAAATGTAGTTCCTTAAAATTATATGCTATACATAATTGTTTACAAAAGAAAACATTATTTTACCTATCTTGTTTGCTGCTTAATGTTTGGCCAATTTTGGCTTTTGGTGCCAAATAGGAAACCTGGTTTAAAATATTTCGTGGCTGTGGGATTTTGTATTTTTAAACAATGTTCTTTGTTTTATGTTACTCCTTACATCACAGCTGTGAGGTAAGTCAGGATTAACTTCTAATTATAACTGGCTTTTATTTGTCCTAGGATACAAAAATCACCCAAATGGTTGCAGAGTGTTTATTTCTGGTGCTCAATGCTGTTTAGCCAAAGAAAGACTCCTTTAAAATGTTTGTATTTGTATTCTCAGTATTGAGTTGCTGATCGTGACTGTTCTATATAACCAGAGCGGTCAGGGGTCACCTTATTAGTTGGTTGTGTTGGGAGAAATGATGATGAGGTTTTTATATAGCAGCACTTCACATGTGTAGCCCACTTATCCTGTAGCGACAGTGCTCTGGAAGACATCTGAGATGTAAGCAAACAGACCTCTAAATGACTGAACTAGATTTCTGTAGCCTATGCACAAAGGTTCATCAGTTTATTTATAGGAGAGCCTCTCTGACCTCTGAATCATCTAAAATTTATGCACAATTATAATCAGTTTCCAACCCAGTAGTGTGTGAGAAGCAGCAAATCAGAAGAGGTACATGTGGGTTAAAGGTATACTGAGAGTTGTTAGCAAAGGAAGGGAAGGGAGAACTAAAAAGCAGATAGAGGTTTTGTAAGAAAAAAATGGGACTGAGTATAAGGGCTAAGAACCTGCTGATGGCTGGTAAAATGTCAATGGCAACGAATCATAAAATAATTGATGTTCTTAAGGATACCTGGATCTTCCACCTTTTCTTAAATGATAGTAGTACCTACCCCTTTATGGCATTTTAAATGTTACAGAGTACTTTCACACATTTAATCTCATAGCAACCCCAAGGAAGTAGGCAGGGCAGAAGATGTTTTTCCCAATTAAAAGGGCAGCAGCTAAGACTCAGCTGATAAAAGTGACTTGCTCAGAATCAGACAATTAGCAAGTGACAGAGCTGGGACTAGAATAGGGATCTTCCACAGCCATTCCATTTGGTATAATCTGTTTAATATGGGGGGAAACATCACACTTTAAGAAAGGTTTTCAGCTGACAGGGCTAAAAATACTTGGAGGAAAATGTTAGCTATCTGGAGGCTTGATTCACTTCACCCCCTTCCCTGAGGATACTAGAAAATACAAGCACTTATTTTTGCTATGTATATGAAAAAATGTCTCTGCATCAGGAGTGTTGCAAAGAAGGGAAAATGAATTTGTCTCTCTACACTTCACTTTCCTCTTTTCTAAGGTGTGAAGATTTTTATCAACTCTGGGCTCAGTTCTCACTGCTCCCTGACAAAATCCTACTGTAGGCCCTGGCTCCACTGAAATACCTAGTTTGCTGAGGGAGTTGCGGTGATTCACTACTTAGTGTTGATCCTTACACTACCCTTCACCCCTTCCCTTTCTCCTTTCTAGCTATCCAGTGTAGAAAGCATTCCATATCACTCTTTAGGTACTTCAGTCATAATATTAGTTACACTATATATAGCATATCACAGTGTACTCTCTCATTTTTAATATGCTTAGCTATGTGCCTTACTGACCTGCAACCTGCAAAAAGTAAGGTGTTGATGAATATATTGAAAAGAAGGGAATTGAAGAAGGAAACATGAAGTAAGATCTTCATGATTTGACAACTAGTTAGATATAAAGGCAGGAAGAAGGAGGACTCAAAAGTGACTGCAATTTTATTTTTTGGTGACCAAGGAGGAAGTGTTGCCTTTATTATGAGTAAGGGAAATGAGAGGAATTGGTTGTTTGAAGGAACAGAAGATAAATTCTTCCTGGAAATGGTGAGTTCAAGATGCTACTGGCCCCATGCTCTTTTCCAAAGAAATATTCTAAATCTTCAAACAAACAAACAAAAAAACCTCTGCAAGCCTCCTATTTCACCACCTTTCACTTGTAGCAGGTGACCCTTCTTCCTTCACAGGGAAGACAGACATTGGTCTTGTATACACGTCAGCTTTCTTCTCCTTAAAATGGCTTTATCTTCAATCTTCACATGTGGTGGTTTCTCCTAATGGTTTATATATTTTATGACTCTCCTATCACTTTGCTTGGTCTACCATCTCTCTATTTTGTGTCTTCAGTCTCTCCCTCACTTGCTCTTTCCCTTTCTTCTCTTGACTCACACCTCTAGTTTCTGGAAAACAAGCTTTTCTTTTTTCATGGGTCCATCCTTCCCTTTTTTCCCTTTCCCCCTGGAATCCTTTCCAAACTTAATCTACACTCCATGGTCTCTGATTCCTTGTCTCCTAATTTCTTGTTAACTATTTGGCCAGTTTCTAATGTCAACATTCCTACCACAACTCCATTAAAAACCTGTTCTTACAAAAGTCACCAATGCCCACTCGATGGCCAAAGTCAGGAGCCTCTTTTCTTATCCCACTTGAGCTCTTCGCTAGACTGAACACCATTAACCAGCACCTCCTTGAAGTTCCTGGCTTTTTTCTCAGCCTATATACCTTTCTCTGTTTGGGGTACTAGACATGGTTGTGCTCCTCTGTTCCTCTTCCAGGGCTGCTTTCCAGTTCTAAAATCACTAAGTTGTACATCATGTAGATTCAGCATCTAAATTTCTGACTTTCCCCAATAAGGTTTAGCAACCCTCACTTTGGCCTTCTTGATGATTTCTCTGCCTTTGGGGCTTCTTTTTTTTCTCTGATAATCAGACACATCCATGGTCTTCTTCATATTTCCCTGTTAGCGTGCTTTGTTTACTTGCCTAGTGTAGCTTAGTAGTTTTCAAATGACCTTATTAAGAGCTCATCAGTAAATATGTTGCTTTCGTAATGGAAAAAGTACTTTTTAAAATGATTTTACTGGTAAAGTTTTTTTCTTTTCAAAGCCTAGGAGAGAAAAAAGTTAACGAAAGGAGTGGGTAATGAAGAGCTATCTTTTGAGGTAAAATCATATTTCAGTGGATAACTGCTAAAAATATTCCCTGAATTAATTTTTGCCTAAACAACTTAGAGCAGCTTATCACCATTTTATACCACTCACTACATTAGTATTCAGAAAAGTCTTAATAGATATAGGGCCTCTTGTAAAAGAATAATTGTGTTACTTGGTTTTATACTATTACAATTTCATCAGGGAATACATAGTAGTTGTTTATATTATGGCTGTTAGGACCCTGTAAAATCTGTTGATATGAATTGCATCTTACATTTTGTAATCAGATTGTGATTATTTTGATGGAACACAATTTGGCCCTCAAATCATTTCAGCTTTGTGTAATTAAAAAGTGGTGATCTAGGGAAAAGCATCAGTTGTTTTATTTTATTTTAATTTTTTAAAGATTTTATTTATTATTTTTAGAGAGAGGGGAAGGGAGAAAGGCAGAGAGTGAGAGAGACATCAATGTGTGGTTGCCTTTCACCTGCCTCCAGCTAAAGATCTGGCTGGAGACCTAGCTTACAACCTTGTTATGTGCCCTGACTGGGGAATTGAACCAGCAACCTTAGGGTTCACAGGCTGGTGCCTTATCCACTGTGCCACCAGCCAGGGCAGCAACAGTTATTTTAAAAATACACTTTGCCTTCCACATTGATTTTTCTTAACTAGATCACGCAAACAGAATCTCCTTATTGCAGTTTTAAAATGCTTTTGATAAACAATAATCATAGATACTATCATACTGGGCTTCTTAGTTTGCCTTCCTCCTTTGGTGAATTGGTAATAAAAATGAATAAAATCAATGTTTTTCTTTTCCTTCTTATATAGTTCTTTCTTTTATTTTTTAGTTTTTATTTATTTTTTTTATTTTAGATTAATAGGATAATGCATATTTCCAAGGCCTGGAGTCCTTTTTTTTAAAAAATTTTTTTAACGTAAATGTACACAGTTCTGCATTCATCTGGGGAAAGTGTTAAATTTGCTACCTAATGATGATGATGCTTTGGGGTTGGACTCCTGGTGTGCTTCCTAAAGACTGAATATACTGCCTCTAGTGTATTAATGTTCAGTAATTTAAAGAACTAGTTTTCCAAGAATGTGAAAAGTCATCTAGGAAGTGGTACACTGGTGCTGATGGCAGATTGCTGCTTTGTGATTTGGAATTCAGTAGATGTTTTTCTTTCCAGTTGCTGTCACCCTCACCTAATCGGATTTCTAATAGCAGACTGCATCAGATCAAAAGGGTAAATTTTACTTTGTAGCGCAGATCTACAATTTTCTGAATTTTACATTTTAAAAATATTTATTTATTTATTTATAGAGAGAGTGAAAGGGAGGGAAAAAGAGGGAGCCAAACATTGATGTGTGAGAGAAACATCGATTGGTTGCCTCTCACATTTGCCCCAACCAAGGACGTGGCCTGCACCCTAGGCATGGACCCTGATCAGTAATTGAGCCTGAGACCTTTCGCTTTGCGGGACAACACCCAACTAACTGAGCCACCCTAGTCAGGGTTGGATTTTACATTTTGATTTTATTTTCATTTTGAAGATTTAGATATCAAAAATGCAGCAGGGTGCACCTGTTTAGTTGTTAGACAGATTAAAATTCTGCATGTTTAGATAGAATACAGATGTGGCATGAGTGACAGTCTTAGAATATTATTTCTCCTGTACTGATTATGTGATATAAGGTAGAAGAGTTTTTTCTTTTCTTTGAAATAAAGAATTGTATGGATAAATATGTTTTCAGCACATGTTTGTCTTGGCAGGAAGAAGGCATGGATATGATGAACAAAGAAACTGCCCATGAAAGGTTAGTGCTTCACAAGAATAGACCACAGCCTAGAGTATGTCTTATTTCTGAGCACTGAAGGCCTTTCATTTTTGTTTTAGAAAAGTACAAACAGCAATGCAGATGAGCCAATCATGGGATGAGAGCTTGAGCCTGGTAAAGTTTTTGTGTTTGCTTGTATTTCTAAAAAATTTTATTTATTTATTTATTTTAAAAAAATTTTAAGATTTTATTTTATTATTTTTAGAAAGAGGGGAAGGGAGGGAGGCAGAGAGGGAGAGAAACATCAATGTATGGTTGCTTTTCACCTGCCTCTAGCTACAGACCTGGCTGGAGACCTGGTTATGTGCCCTGGCTGGGAATAGAACCAGTGACCTTTGGGTTCGTAGGCCAGCATCTTTCCACTGAGCCACCAGCCAGGGCAAAAAAAAATTTATTTTTTAAAATTTCTTTTTTATTGTTGTTCAATTACAGTTGTCCCAACTTTTCCTCCATTGCTCACCACTGACCACCCTCTCTCCCACTGTTAATCCCCACCGTGCTGTCCATGTCCATGGGTCATTTATACTAATTCCTTGATGAGATCCTTCGCCTTTGTTTTTTTTATAGAGAAGTTTGCATTGTTAATTGGCTTTATTAATTTTTCTGTACATTTCTGTCCCTTCTATTTCCAAATTTGTATTTAGTTTTCATCTCCGGTTTTCCACTGAACTATTTATTATATTATAACTTTAAAAAAAAAAAAAGATTTCATTTATTGTTTTTAGAGAGAGGAAGGGAGAGAGGCAGAGAGGGGGAGAGACATCAATGTATGGTTGCCTTTCACCTGCCTCCAGCTACAGACCTGGCTGGAGACCTGGCTGGAGATCTGGCTTGCTACCTGGTTATGTGCCCTGACTGGGAATCGAACCAGCAACCTTTGGGTTTGCAGGCCAGCACCTTATCCTCTGTGCCACCAGCCAGGGCTTATATTACAACTTTTTAGGATACATTTCTACCCTAAAAAATGCAGGCATGTGTATGTAGTAAAGAAGAGCTGTGATGAACTAAATTGTTAATTATGAGGAAATAACACTTTATGTTTATAGAGTGATGGTGATTTTGACAAGCCAGAAAAATCATATTCTCCTAAAAAGATTGATTTCACTCCAGTTTCTCCAGCGCCATCACCCACCAGAGGATTTGGAAAGGTAGGCTCATAGAGTGACTGTTTCACACACTGAGCCTTTTGCTGTCTATAACACACACACACGTACACACACACACACACACACACACACACACACACACCCCACCTCACTTTCAAAGAAGCCAATGACTGGAAGAAAAGTCAAGAAAGTCTAATGATGGTAATTTGGAAAAAAATGCTCTCATTTATATGTAGAGAGATTCATAGACAACTAAACAATTCTAAGGATGTTTCTGTCATTTTGAGAATAATCTTGAAAACTGGAGCATTAGAACTAACTATTTTTATTTGAAATACGCTTTTCTAGCAGCGCTTTTCACCATCCTTACAAATGTTTGTGAGCAGCAGTGGGCTACCAGCAAGTCCCATTCCTAGTCCAAGACACTTTTCCAGGTGGGTGAACCTGCTTTTTAAAAATTGTCTCTCTGATGAAATTTTTCCCATGACATTTTATTATGGAAAGTTTCAAACAGAAAGCAAAATCGAAATAATTGCAAAGTGAATACCTGTATATCTGTTTCCTATATTCTACCGTTAACATTTTACCAGATTCATTTTTTTTTTTGAGATTTAGTGTAGCAGTTTATATTCAGTGGGCACACATGTGTGTGCATGATAATGTCTTTTATAAGGAAAAATTTTGTTTAAGATCATAGACCAGTCAAATCCAAATAACTTTTTAAATAAGGTTTATACGTTTAAACAAAACCATTGTGGATATTTTGTGTTATAGAATGATTTTAAAAGATAGCTTAAAATATCATGTTATTCCAGGTTGCCATATGCCAGCTTAGATCACATATTGGCATTTCAGTCACTCAACCTGCAACATGGCATTTTCTATTTCTCTCAATGTGAATGTTAATTTTATTGACTTTATGGGCTGTAATGTTGATCATCCTGTTTGTTTATTCTTTAAAGCAGGAGGAGTCAGAGCCCAGTCAAGTGTATTAGGCCCAGTGCTCTTGGTCCTCTGAAAAGAAAAGGTAAGTGCCACATTTCTGACGTGAAACCTAGTCAAACTTGAATTACATATTAGCATTTCTGTCTGAAATTAGTCTCAAGGCAGAACTCCTTTTTCCTAAAGAAATATGCAATACCCTTCACCATGTATGCTTCACTAACTCTAAATATTGTAAATTAGTTATTGGACACTGTCTATATTTTTTACTTCATAACAGAATCTTATTCATATATTCATATTATCAATATATATTCCAAAATTTTTGCCCCTCAGTGATCTGAATCTAAAAGATAGGGATCGATGTGTTGCAGAAATATATGCTTCTGTTACAGTAAGTAGGTCTATACACAAGCTGTATTCTCAAATGTAATCTACCACCAAATTATACACCAGCAATGGCAGAGAGAATTGCCTCACATTCAAGGCTTTATGGTTTTTGCTGTAATTGGGGTGTTCTCTTAATTACCTTATTTTGAACCACAAAGCACTCAACTAAAATCATCTCACTCAATGCTAGCTTTAAATGCTTATGGGCCCCTGATGGAGTCTATTTTAAAAAAGGTAGAGAAATTTAACACAGTTTCAGTCACTATTCCTGGGGATGTGACTACATGATTGCAAGTGTTGGGATATCATTTTAAACAAAAGCTTTAGCAATAATTTAAAAAAATAATTCAGTAAGTAGGTGTTTTGTACAGATCACCTTCAGGGCCGGTAAACAAATCAGCTCTTCACATGCTAGGTAAAAGTATACTTGCCAGCTTTGGTGGAAAATTTTCCAGTCATAGCATCACATGCAGATTCAAAAAGAGCTATATTTCAGATAACTTAAAATTAAAGACAGTATGTCCTGGAAAACAGATACTGACTGATACAGTGACAATATTTGTATAAGTACCATGTGCTAAACAATTGCGCCACTGGGGCTCCTGGTGACAACATTTGTGTTAGTGAATAAATTTTATTTTATAGAGCAATAGTCTTTTCCCTTAATTCTTTAAGGAATTATTTATAGCCCTAAGAACTTCTCAGGAGCTATTATGTGAAACTAATGTGGAAATTAAAGCTATTGTTGTTACTAATTTTAAATTTGTTGCGGGAAATTGGCGGAGTTAGTATGGTTGTTTAGTTTCAAAGCTATTCCAAAATATACCAGCAGATGGAGGAATTCTTTGCTAAAAAGGGCCAAAGTGTTCTTGCTAAAGACATGTTGAAAGCAAGGCGGTAGCTTTTAAAAACTGCATATTAAAATACGGGAAAGTTCCCTGGCCTGTTAACTCATTTGGTTAGAGCATCCTCCCCTTAATGCCATGGTCAGAGCACATATAAGAATCAACTGATGGTTGCATAAATAAGGAGAACAACAAATTAATCTGTCTCTCTTTCTCTCTCTCTTTCCCTCCCTCAGTCCCTCCCCCTCTCTCTCTCCCTTCCTTTGTCTCTTTCTCCAAAACCAATAAATAAATAAATAATAAAGTATGGAAAAAGCAAATAAAAATGCAACCTTACTTCAACTTTAGTAAAATTCAGAATATCTCCAGGTGAAGGATAATATGAATTAATTGATACATGTAAAAAAAATTGAATGTTGTATTTACTTTTGCTTGCTTTATTTCCATTATAAGAATCTTGCACAGGTTCAAATTTAGTTACTAATTTCCTACTGGAGTATATAGATAGGCCCATTACTTAAGTTTTCATTACTATTCCATTTTAAAGCTCAGATAAAAAGCTTCAAAACCAAGTTTATATGCATGTTTTAAATCATAGTTTATTTGGAAAGGGGCTTTTTTCGTCTGACTTAGGGTTGGTAGTGTTTGCAATCCTAGTGGCAAAACATTAAGCATTATTCCTTTGATGCAGTTTTTCTGTTACTGTTTCTGAGAAAATCTATAGGATTGAAGTAGCCAGTACAATACCAATTTTGTGAATTAATAATTGCTTTCAGATACAAGTGTGCTTTCAAACATGTACAGTCATGCATCCCTTAACAATGGAGGTACATTCTGAGAAATGTGTCAGCTGGCAATTTCATTGTTTTACAAATATCGGAGTTCACTTACATAAACCTAGATGATACAGCCTATTACGCACCAAGGCCATAGGGCACAGCCTCTTGTGCCTAATGTACAGTGTTGTGCTGCATGTTACTCTAAAAAACAGCATGGGATCAAATCAAGCACAAAGGAAAGTGATACAATCAAGACACATGAGATGTATAAGGCTGCTACTGGTGTAACATGACATACTGTTTCATGGTAAATTTTTTTAATAAGTACAAAGAAGACATTCTAATGATTTAAATGATCATATATACAAAATACAAAAAACCTAACAACTGTTTATTATCATTTTCAAGTTTTATGTACCGTTCATAATTATACGTGTTATGCTTTTATACAATTGGCAGTGCAGTAGGTTAGTTTACATCAGCATCACCACAAACATGTGAGAAATGTGTTGCTCTACAACCTTACAGTGGTTATGACCTCACTAGGTGACAAAAATTGTTCAGCCCCATTATAATCTTATGGGACCACCATCTTATACATGGTCTATCATTTACCAAAAACATCATGGTTCATGACTGTATTTTTAACTTTCATTTTCTCTAAGCCTAAAACATTTGCTTTATATGCTTTATCAGAGTGAGTAATTTTGAACCCATTTGACTTCAACTCAGAAAATGTTCTGATAACAAAATATATAAATGATTTGGAACATAAGGAAGAGGAAGAAATAAACATTTAATCAGAAGAGCAGGAAGAAAAAAAGAATCCCCCAAAATGAGGATAGGGTAAGGAGCCTCTGGGACAACTTCAAATGTACCAACATTCAAATCATAAGGGTGCTGGGAGGAGAAGAGGAAGATCAAGAAATTGAAAACTTATTTGTAAAACTAATGAAAGAAAAATTCCCTAATTTGGTGAAGAAATTAGACATGCAAGTCCAGGAAGCACAGAGGGTCCCAAATAAGGTGGGTGCAAAGAGACCCACTCCAAGACATACCATAATTAAAATGCAAACGGTTAAATATAAAGAGACCATCTTAAAAGCACCAAGAGAAAATAAGTTAGTTTCCTACAGGGGAGTCCCTATAAGGCTGTCAGCTGATTTCACACACACACACACAAAAAAAAAAAACCCAAAAAACAACAACAACAAAAAAACCAACTTTGCAAATGAGAAGGGCCTGGCAAGAAATATTCAAAGTCATGAAAAGCAGGAACCTATAGCCAAGATTGCGCTACCCAGCAAAGGTATCATTAGAATCAAAGGGCAGATAAAGAACTTCCCAGACAAAAACGAAAGAAATTCATCATCACCAAACCATTATTATTATATGAAATGTGAAAGGGACTTATTTAAGAAAAAGAAGATCAAAACTATGAATATTAAGATAGTAATAAATTCACAACTATCAAAAACTGAATCTAAAAAACTAAGCAAACAAGCAGGACAGAAACAAAATCATAGATATGGAAACCATTTGGTGGGTTATCAGTTGGGAGGGGTTGGGGGGTGAATAGGAGAAAAGGTGTGGGGATTAAGAAGTACAAATTGGGACACTGGCTGGTGGCACAGTGGATAAGGCACTGGCCTGTGAACCCAAAGGTTGCTGGCTCGACTCCCAGTCAGGGCACATAATCAGGTTGCAAGTCAGGTCTCCAGCCAGGTCTGTAGCTGGAGGCAGGTGAAAGGCAACCATACATTGATGTCTCTCTCCCTCTTTGCCTCTCTCTGAAAATAATAAATAAAACCTTTAAAAATAAAAGGAGTATGAATAGACAGGGATGTCAACAATAGTATAGGATATGGTGATGCCAAATAACTTGTACACATGACCCATGGACATGAACTAAGGGCAGGGATTGCTGGAAGGAATGGGCGTACCAGGCAGGGGAAGACAAAGGTGGAAAAGTTGAGACAACTATGATAGCATAATCAGTAAAGTATATTTTAAAAAAGAACATGACGATATCTGTAGTGTGATACATTTAATAAGTGAGAAATTATTTTTTAGGGCTGCTGACTTTTTGGTTAAGGTTACATGGAAGTATATATCTTCTACATTAAACACATGGAAAAATATCTTTCAAGTAACAGCTTCAAGAAGTATGCCGAGCTTTGGTTAAACAAAGATCACCATACTTTAGCACTAAGCCTGTGTAATTGTTTTACAATAGCATTATCTTTTTGTTTTAGGTGAAATGGAGACTGAAAGCCAACCTAAGAGGCTCTTCCAAGGCACTACCAATATGCTGTCTCCAGAGACTGCACAATTGTCTGATCTCAGTTCATGGTAAAAAAATGAAAGAAAATCAAAAGGATATTAGGGTATAATCTATTTAAAAAGAGCCACATCAAAAGTATATTGGGGTCATATAAAATATATTCACCTTTTTCAGTTTTTTAATCCATGCCCTGTAGAGGGGAAATCTCCTAGATGTGTAGGTAATGTGGAAAGGCAGATCATTTGAAAATCATGAGTACTTTTTTTGAAGTATCTTTTTGGCACCGTCACCTTCATTTCTAGCTCCTATTGTTAGGTCATCCTATTTCAGCAGGTGCTAATGGTGTGGGAAAATGTCAGCACCTGGATGGTGTGTGGTTTGTTTGGGATAATGGTTCGCTGATTACAGCTGTTTTGTCTGCATTTTGTATTATAGCCTTTTGACAGAGAATACCAAGTATTCTCTTCAGCATGGCATTTTCTAAATAGCATTGTCTGTTGTTATAGAACACTTTTAAAAAGGTTTGGGATATTTCACCCAAATAATAACTGTTTCATTTTTAGAGTAATACCTCCTGATTCTTACGGTCCACTCACATATTTTCTTTAGTCTTACTCATCCTGGTTTAGATGTCTAACTTAAGATCCTTTAATGTTTTTGTTCTAAAGTTAACTTCTTTTCCTGTACCTTAAGTTAAGCACTTGGATACTGACGGACATATTGGAAGGAAGGGGAAGGAATAGTAGCAGTAGCTGGGTAATAATTTGAAAAATTTTTAAAGATTTATTTCTAGAGAGAGGGGAAGGGAAGGAGAAAGAGAGGGTGAGAAACACATGCGAGAGAAACATCAGTTGGTTGCTTCACACATTCCCCTAACTGGGGACCTGGCCTAAAACCCAATCATATTCTCTGACCAGGAATCAAACCTACAACCTTCCAGTTTGCAGACTAGTGCTCAATCCACTGAACCACACCAGCCAGGGCATAATTTGAAAATTTTAAGTACATTCTAATCAACTCACTGTGCACCCATGTTCTAGACTTGATTATGTATTGCCTTTTAGAATGTACTGCCCCGAGTTTTATGAGTGAGGGTCTTTTTTAAAAGAGCCCACAAGGAAATTCAATTTAAAAGGATGGTGTTCTCTAAATGAGAGAATTGTGTAAACCACTTGTAAGGTATAAGGATCAATGATTCCTTTTTCCCAAATAACTTCCTCCATGTTTTATACAAGATAACCTGTACTTCTAGTTAACCAAGAGGTCAGATTATTCTAGTTTATCAGACTCATTGATCACTACTGTCCTAACCTTGGAGAAGGTGCCTTTTAGATTGTTCTAGCTATTTTCAGCCCCACAATTTTTCTTCTCTCTCATCTCTGTCTGCCCTTGGTAGCTCAGTGTGCTAATTTTGGTACAGAGTGCCTTTCCATGTATGTAGATGATGGCAAAGAGAAAACCTCCAAAGCTTGTCAAGATGACTAGTGGGTGAAACTCTATACTTAGTGGAAACTACATATCACTTTTATGGTAAAGTGTGTTTTAATATAGGCACATGACATTATAAATAGATTTGCTTACCCAGTTACTAATCAAGTAACCAAGATAGGTAAAAGATATGAAAGCTTTTTGCCAAGCTAAAAGTATTAGATAGACTGAGGGGATTTATAAGAAAATATTATCATAGGTTGACTGTGCAGGATGCCATAAAACAGATTCATGCAAATAAATAAGAAAAGAAGAAGAAAATGTGTTTACCAAGTCCTCTCCCCTTGTCCAGCCATTTATTCCTCTGAGCAGCACAACCTAAGCTGTAGATGCTGATGGTGGCTATTGTGAAATTTCTATTTCGGTTGCCACTACTCCCCTTCTCCAAAGAGCTGTAACCTGTAACCGGCAATGGGAGCCCTGAGAACATGGACATTGGTGATGAAGGGCACTTTTGATCCATAATCACAAAAAGTCTTCCCTCACGCTGGTGAGATTTGCTTTCACAGCCCCTCACAAAGCCCCTCACAAAGCACTAACAAGCCAACATGTGGCTTAAGTAGTATGTTAAAAACAAACTTTTTGGGGGGAAAGGGTGGGTGGGGAGGGGGACAGAGGGGAGAAATAAAGGGATGGATGTAATACAACAACAATAAAAAGAAAAAAAAAACTTATTACTCCAAATTCACAAAACTAAGAGTCAAAAATATTTAAGCAATTAAAATTGTAAATGAAGTTTTAATGAGTTTGTGGCATCTGTATTTCCAAGGATATTAAAACTTAAGTTTGCACTAAGATTTTTGGGACACCTTGTATACTAATATTGCTGACATTTATGTCTACAACTAAGAGATTTTAAATATGAGCTATTCCTGATATGTAAAAATTGGATCCTGCCTTTGCAAAAACTTTTTTTTATCTAATACATTTTCATTGATTGCATATCCATTATTCTTAGAAATGGGGGCAAAGACAGGAAGTAGTTATGTTCTGGGTTTTATTGCCAAAAATAACATCTATTTGATAATTGAAACGAAGGAAACAATTTTTGGACCTTTTAGGGAGTAGAAAAAGTATCGGATTGCTATCGTGCATTCCCTGCCCTACTCTGTGAAGAGAAGATGGGGCTTAACATTTTAAATTAAAATTTATATGCTAGATAATAACTTTTAAAATCAAACATTTTTGAAGTCTAAATTAAATGTGAAGTTTGAGTACAGACCCATTTGGAATCTGTGTCCAGTGTGCCAACTGCTGCCCAAAGAATTAATAAATCTTTTCTTTATGTTTTTAACTCACTGAAAATTCTCAAACCTCTGCCAATCAAATCTGGGGTACATTGTCACCATAAGGCAAGAATTATGTCATTCTGCATTTAGTTTTCATGAACATCAAGAGTTGGATCACAGCTTGGAAGTACACCTTTGCATGGTGCTTTGTTTCTTTTGTATGGGCAACTCATGTTATGCTCCTCATTGTTTTAGGAATGAGATTATCTGCAGCACAAAAATAAAGGAATTTTCAGGGCTTTTAGCCATGTAGTGAAGATTAAGTGGTAGTCTGTTTCTCCTACAGAAAAGGAAAAAGTCTTCCATGAATTTTCTTGCCCATTGCATCAGTGTTAAAATGACTGCTAATTTAACCTTTATGCTTTTTTGTTAACATTTTTATTAGGTTAATCTTAGTTATTTTAACATTATTTTTAATGTTACTTGCATCCTGGCAAGAACATTTCATAGCGAACATGTGACATACAAAGAGTAAGATTTACTCATGATTTATTTCATGATAGAAATGTATATATACATTTTGAAAATATTGATGTGAGCAGTTGAGACTTCTGTGCAGATCTTTTAAGCTCCTGTCCCCAATGTGACTATGGGAATGATTATATTTAAATGTGTGATCTTAAAACTTAGAAGGTATATGGGAAGATAATGTTGGGCCTTCTTAAGGTAAAATAGTAGAGACCAGAGAACATGCCCTATGGACCAGTTTGACCCACATTAAGGGCTTGATAGAGTTGTGGCTAATTTTTAGTGCATTTGCTTGTCTGCCATTAATCTGACAGAACGCAGTTTATTGACTGGACAAGGCAAAGTGGCTCAAGTGGATGGGGTGAGAGTATGAATCACGCCTGACATCCTAGTTTTGTTGTTTGAATATTTTAATGATTCTCTTACAATTTAACCCTTGTTTTTTAGACAGGCATAAGTATTTTTTGGTTGTATTGTTCAAATATTGCCTCAACATGTATATCCAGTGACTGGAATTGAATTAGTTCACTTTCTTTTTTTTTTTTCAGGTTTTTCAACTTTATTGTTTATGTTAGTACAGTTGTCCATGCTTTTTCTCCCTTTGCCCACCTCCACCCAGCCCCACACCATCCCTTCCCTTAGTCAATCCCATATTGTTGTCTGTGTCCATGGGTTATGCATAAATATTTTCCTCTGTTCAGTTTGAATTGTCTAGGCCCTTTGCTTTCCTGCCATTGTCTGGCTTTTGGCCATTAGTCTAAGGCTCATTAACAGCTGCATCAGAGCTTAAGCAAGGAAAGGAAGAAGAGAGAAACTCAAATTGGACCATATTTTGTTGCTTTTAGAAACCCTGGTAGAATGTTTAATAACGGGCACTATGAAAATCACTTTTGTTTAGTGATCTATGGATTACAACATCACATAAGTCTTGCTTTATGCAGATTTACTAAAAGTGGGTCATTTGTGACTTGTAGTCTGTTCTTCCAGACCATGGGTAGTAATGCCAGATTAATGAGAACAGAAAGTAGATTTTAGTTGAATGAAAATATCTGGTTAAAGGTTTACTAAGTTTTGAATATGAATTGCACTGGTGACTGAATATAAGTATGCTATTTTTCTGTTAATGAGCAAAATTTTACACATGTTTATAGTTACAGAGAAGAAATTCTTGAAAAAATAAGAAATGAAATGTTCAGATCTTTTTCTTGGTAACTTCCATTAGCTTATTTCTCTTAGAGCAATCAATAATGTTAAATGGCAGATTTCTCTACAGGAATCTTATTTGTGTTTTTAAAAATTAAACTTATTTAGGGTGATATTGGTTAATAAAATCATACAGATTTCATGTGTATGAGTCTATAATACATTATCTGTATATTGCATTGTTTCTTCACCACCCTTATGTTCTGTGGTCTTAAATGAATACAAGATTCACCTGAGCAAGCAGGTCTTGTTACAAATGGAATCTTTTAACCCAGGACTCACCATAAGTGGTGGTTGGAATAATAAAGTCTTTATTTATATTCAGATTGTCTTCTTAGTGGCCAACTTTTAATCCAAGCCTGTTTCTTCCTGCCAAGTGGTACAGAGCATGTCCTTCAGCTGCCCAGCCAGTATGTGCTTTAGGAAAGTGAATTCATTTTAATATTAGTCTAGGCCAAATGCTTCAGGAGGAAGAAAATCATAGGTATTTGATTTTCCAATGTCTCAGATTACCTGTGCAACTTTCTTTTGGTAGCTGGAATAATTCGTCTATTAGACCTATTTTGCCTTTTGGTTGAAAAAATACCTGAGCCAGCTAAATTAGTGAAACTTCTTTTCTAAAAGATTAGTTTATTGTTGTATTACAGTTGTCCCATTTCCCCCATTGCTCTCTCCTGTCCCACTCACCCCATTCCCTCTGTCACAGTCAATCCTCACATGTTTGTCCATGTCTGTGGGTCATTTATACTAGTTCCTTGACTAAACTCTTGCCCTCCTTATCCCACTTCTCCCCCTTCCTCAATCCCCTCTGGTCACTGTCAGTCTCTTCCTTGTGTCCATGCCTCTAGTTCTGTTGTGCTCATTTGTTTGTTAAAAGTGGTATTATTAATGATGCATTTGAAACAGTGAGCATAGTGTAGGAGTACTGTGGGGTATACTGTTTCCATTTTTATTTTTACTCTTCCAAAGCCTCTTTGTATTCCATCTCCACCCAAAAAAGAATCCAGTGGCAATAGAAAGAAATGACATTTTGAGGAAAATAGAAGAGTGGAGGGAGCAGGTTGGGGGTTGTATTTCATTGAGGCTAGTATAGAGCTCAGAAACTTCCAAATGTACCACAGTTTGCTTAACAGTGGAAATATGTTAATTTAGAAATTCATGAAAGTGATAATATTAAAGACTCATAATACTTAGCCTTTAGAGCACATTAGATTAGGATGGGTCTTTGCAAAAGAGCTAGTGACCAGACTTAAACTAGAACCCATATTCCCTGATTCATAATTGCTTCTCCAATTTTATGCTTTGTCTCTTTTTCAAAAATAAAAGGCATGTCTGTGTAAATCCTAAAACTGCCTGGCTACCTCCCCAGTGTTGTCTCTTACTGTGTCCTTACTGTGTGTACTACAGCCACACGAGCCTGCTTTTGGCCTCTAGAACTGCCATTGCTTCCTTCCAGACCTTACCTAGTTCGTGCCTACTCATGTTTCAGATGACAGATCAAATATCACTTTTAGGGGGCCTTGTTCCTCCCTGTTCCTTCCAATTAGATCAGGTTACCCATGTTATGTACTCTCAGAACCCCTTGTATCTTTCCTTTATTGCTTTGATCGCAGATTATAATTATGTTTATTAGCATAGTTATTTCAGTGTCTGTGTTCTACGCTCTCCTGTAAATTTGATGAGGGCAGGGACCATGTCTGTCTTGTACACCATTGTTTTCTAATATCTAGCATACCTTCTGCACTTGGCAGGAACTCAATAATATTAGAATAAATGAGTGAGTGAATATGGGGCAAATATAGAGCATAGAGCTGATATATGGCACTAGTGGGAATCAAAGTCAGAAATGCAGCCTGATGCAAAATTGTGAAGCCTCTTGATTGTGAATGCTGAAGTATGAAGGCAGATTTACAAGGCAGGCCAGATTAATTGTTGAGAGACTGAATAGGTAAGGTATCCCTGTGCTGAGCTGTAGAGGCTCTTTTAAAATTTTTTTATTTAAGCCCTGGCTGGTGGTGGTGCAGTGGATAGGTGCCAGCCTGTGAACCTAAAAGTTGCTGGTTTGATTCCCAGCCAGGGCACATAATCAGGTTGTAAGCCAGGTCTCCAGCCAGCTGCATAGCTGGAGGCAGGTGAAAAGCAATCATACATTGGAGTTTCGCTCTGTCTTTGCCTCTCTCCCTTCCCCTTTTCTCTGGAAATAATAAACTAATTTTTTAAAATGTTAACTTATTATTTATTTATTTTTTAGAGAGAGGGGAAGGGAGGGAGAAAGAGAGGGAGAGAAACATCAATGTGCGATTGCCTCTCCTGTGCCCCCCAACTGGGGACCTGGTCCACAACCCAGGCATGTGCTCTGACTGGGATGGAACTGGTGACCTTTTGGTTCACAGGCCAGCATTCAATCCACTGAGCCACACCAGCCAGGGCTGTAGAGACTCTTGATACCCAAGTCAAGAGTTTTAATGCCCAGAAAGGGTAGGAGCAGAAGCCCGTTATCAGGATTAAAGAGGTGAATGGACTGTGAGGGTGTTGGCTCTGTGGATGTAGAACATTCCTTTTAGAAGCTTCATTGGGTAATAGTAGAAGGGATTAAAGAAAGGAGTCTTAGAGATGGCAGGGAGACCTTTGGATTTTGAAAGCAAGAGGAAAGGAAGTGGTGTAAGGAATTCATAAAATAAGAATATAAAAGCCAAATAATGGAGAAAATTAGAAAAAGAGTATTTGAATGGAAAGCCCCTTGGGAGTGGGGAAGTGGTAAAATCTAGGGCAATTGAAAGCCTTGGTTCTGGACTGGAAGAACCATGAAGCAATGTACTTGATAGACTCCTTCACAGAGTTCAGGGTAGCGTCCTCACTGAGTAACCATTCCTTTTGCTGTAAGGCTGATAGGAAGGTAAGACAATCAATAGAAGGATAGAAATCTCTTGAGCTGAAGGTAAGGGACCTCCCTCACGGAAACCCTGACCTGTTGAGAGAAATGGTTTTTGAATGTTGAACCTTCTGGTTGCCTGTAGGAAAGCACTAAAATGATACAGGACCCTGGGTGTCTTACTGTCAATTTCCGTGACTATGCTTTCACAGGTATCTGAATATAGTACATGATGGAGTTCATTGCTATTGCTTTTGTACTTTTTATTATTTGCAAATGCTCTGCTGATTTGTGAGTTCGCAAAACTACGTTGTTGCATGTTGTGTTAACTTTCACCCTCATAGATGCCTCTGCTTATAATTCTTTTTGCTTTGTCCTCAGTTCGGATATTTTGGATGGCAATAGTAGCGGCAGTAGCAGCAGTGGCTTATCCTCAGACTCACTGGCTAAAGGCAGCACAACTGCAGAGTCTCCAGTAGCATGCTCCAATTCATGCCTTCCGCTCATCTTGACGGATGATCTCTCACCCAAGTGAATTACCCATTTTTGATTCAGTGTTCTAACTGCTGTTTCCTGCATAAAGTATGCAGGAACGCAGAGAACTTGGATCCATGATGAGGATTAAAGTATCACTATTCTTTTCTTCTTCTTCTTTTTTTTTTTTTTATTTTGGCATCTCTCTTCTCTAAAGTTCCATTTTTACAAATATAATGACCTTACCTGTGTCTCTTTTTGCTGTCACGTTTTGGACCGAGTGACTAAACCTCAAATACTCACTGTAATTGCCTAGAGTATGTAGATATAAATACAAATATATACATATTTCTCAGTACCTCAAGAAGCCCTCATTTTAGAGTCTATATGTTTAAGGAAAGCCATGATACATATTTTCGGCAATTGTTCCTTTTCCCAACAGTAATATGACGACTAGAGTTGATCAGAAATTCTCTTGCTTGAGAGATTTTTTTTTTTTTTTTTTGGTCCTCTGTTGACCACATAGTTTCAAATCTTTATTTCGCAATAGGTAAATTGGTTTTGATTACATTCTTTTTCATTTTTCTGCATCAGCTGAAAGTACATTATTTTGTTTCGCTTTCCTTTTGAGCTGCTTGCCATTTCTTACAGAGTGATAAAAGCACATAGTTGTGTTCATTCCTACCCATATCACTTCTTTGCTGTTGGGAGTGTATGTCGTGAGGATTGGTTTCAGGGTGGAGAAAGTGAATGTACTTACAGGACGCCTGGAGTGGTCACCACAGGTTCTTATGACTTAGCTACCATAGTTGATATTTTTCTCCTCAAATCTGTTACCCTAAGGAATGTATAAAATATTGTTAATGTTTCTAGGTGGTGTTGTCAAGGAGAAGAGATTCCTGCTTTGACCAGATGTGTGGAGCATCTACAAATGAATGAATAATGCTATTTACACACAAACCACTGTCTAGGAAAGCATATGTGAAGCTTGACAGCTTGACGTGGGTAGTAGTATGAGGCCTGAGGTGCCTTGCGATACAGTGCTGTGCTATGAACATGTATATCATAAGGTAGAGTAGAAAAGGGGTCTTCATGTGATTGCCACATACTGTCTCAATTGCTGCTTTTTCTCTGATTCCTTTGTTGTCATTGGATTTGTTTTGTCACATGGTCAGTGGTGCTGATGACTGTGTTTTGGTCATTGTGTTGCCACCAGAATCAGAGTTCAGTTCCCATTCATGCTGGCTTATAGCAAAGGCAGTTTAATATTTATGCGGAAGCTTGTAGGAGTTGAATAAAAAAATAATGTTATTGTGAGTTCAGCTTTTAAGAAGCTGTTTGAGCTGTGAATCCTGTACATGATAGTAAGTCTGAGGTACCAGAAGTTAATTTTTAAAAGGAAAATCCTGAATGAAGCTATTTAAAAAGCCTGAGTATAATCTATTGTTGTGTTATTTATTATTTAAAACTGTAAACATGTCTGTCATTAGAGATTTCTTTTAATGTTCAGATATCATGGGTGGATTGTCTATTTAATATGCAAATTTGTCTGCTAGGATCATAGTATTCCATCTTTGAATGTATGTAAGAAATGAAGACTACTGCACTTGTGTCTTTTGGAGGCAAAGATCCTTGAATCCTAAAGGAAGACGTTGCACATTGTGGGTCCTCGCAGACTAGTACTGCTGTATGGCTTGAAGGGAAACATTCTCTTTGAATTGTAAGAGAGCATTACTTAGCTAACAGTCAGTAGTTTTGTAACAACATCTGGTGTGTTGTTTATTTTAAATTGTAATAACCACCATAATGGCCATTAATGTCTTAATTTTTCATATTGCTGCTTTCACCTGTGCAAAGGCCATAATCCTTCAAACCTAACATAAATGCATATATTGTGGAGATTGTTTCCTGGTATGCCACTTTAAAGAAACATTACTGCAGTGGTACTCCATGTATCCTGTTTGTGAAAGAACCATGTTTCTGCCTGTATCATACTGAGAGATGGTTTTATCTTACAGGATATTGGCCCACCTTCATTCTACTGTCTTCTTGCCTTAAAGGGACACTTTTGGCCATTTTTTGGCTGTAATTTAGAATGCTTAAGAAACAACCTTTGGAATGTGATATTTATTTTTTGAAATTCAGTGGTGGGGTAGAATTAGGGCAGGAAAATGAAATTATTCCAATAATATGAGAACTAGGAAGCAAGATGATTCACTACTGTTTAAACCAAAGTTTGTTTTTATTGTTTAGGTGGACTAGAAAGTTAAGTCTTTGCAGGGATTATTTTGAGATAAATGAAAGATAGAGATGCTAATCTTCAGATGAACTTGGTTGACATACCCCTTTATTTTTATATAAAGTTTAATATTTAAAAGTGATCATTATTATAAATTAAGAGTCTCTATTCTATATTATATCACATTTCAGACTTATATTTGAAAAGAAGTGCAAGAGATGGTATGATAAGAAAATCCTATAGATGATGCTCTTTTGCTTGACTGATTTATATAATCACTGTATTTCATGATAACTGCTTTTGGAATAGGAAATTTTGTGAAACGCTGACTTTGTGTATATCTTACAATGCAAATTTAATAAAGTCCACATGCATAAAATTCTGTAAAATTTTTGAAGTGTATTTCTTTTGTTCTTATTAATAGTAATTTTCTGTCTCTATTACCTGGTATTGCATTCTCTGTGTCTAGCCGCAGTCAAGTTTTGAATAAAGGTATCAGGGATACAAAGAAACTAATAGCTGTATTGAAGTTTAGGCTGTTTCCCAAAATAAAGAGAAACCTCTCCCCATAATCTGTCAAATTTTCAAGAACATTTTGTAAAATTTAAGATTTTAGAAGTTTCTTGCCAGGGTCCATGTATTTCTTACTTGTTTTCAATTTATTTTATCTTGTTTGGTTTTTTAACTTTAATTGTATTGTTGTTGTATTACATCCATCCCCTTTTTCCTCCCCTGTGTCTCATTCCCCACCCACCCACTCCCTTCCAAAGTCAATCCCACTTGTTGTCCATGTCCATGGTTCTTCCATGCTAGTTCTTTGACTAAACTGTGCCCTTTCTTTGCCTCCTCCCTCCCTCCCCTCTGCCCACTGAAGGCCTATTCATTGTATTCATGTTTCTGGTTCTGTTTTGCTTGTTTGTTTTGTTTTGTTCATTATTGTCCTGTAATGGGTGAGATCATATGGTATTTGTCTTTCACTGACTGGCTTATTTCACTAAGCATACTTTCTAGTTCCATCCATGTTGTTGCAAAGGGTAGGTTGTTTGTTTTTTATATACTCATGTAGTCATATAACTAAATTGTTTTTAGAACTAAATGAAAGGGTAGATGAGCAAAAAATAAAAGCCTTTTATGTATGACTCAGGTTACAAAAACTCAATTTTCTTTTCAGAAGGTATAGGGGGATAAATGGTGATGGAAGGAGATTAGACTTGTGGTGGTGAACGGAATGCAGTGTACAGATGATGTGGTGTAGAATTGTGCACCTGAAACCTGTGTAATTTTGTTAACCAGAGTCACCCATAATATTTTACATTTAATAGGAAATGAACATAAAAATATATATGTTAACTTTTTACACTTAAGTTCTTTTGAGCTTAAATAGCTCCAAGAACTCCCCTTTATCCTTCACCCAGGTTCCCCAGTGGTTGACATTTAACCACATTTGCTTTATCATTCTCTCTCTGTCATATATATTTTTTATTTTTGTGTGTATGTATATACATATTTTTTCTGAATCATAGAAGTTTCTGAACCATCTATGTTACAGACATGATGTACCTCGTTATCCTTAAATGTGTCAGTGAAAGTTTTCTCAAGACTTGGACATTCTACCTAACCACATTACAACTATTGAAATTATGAAATTAACTTTGATACCATTTACTCTATAGACCACATTCAAATTTTGCCTATGGCCCCAATAATGCCCATTTAGTAAAAGGAAAAAATATTTTATCTGGCCCAAGATCAAGTCAGTATTGTGTGTTACACTTAATTGTTATGTGTCTATGGTTTGTGGTTTCCCTCAATCTGGAAGTCCCCTAATCCATTCCTTGCCCTTTATGACCTTTGTATTTCTGAAAAGTACTGGCCAGTTATTTTTTTAAAATGTCCTTTAATTTGGGTTTGACTTTGTTCCCTAGTTATTAAACTCAGGCTTTTCATTTGGGGCGGAAATACCATGGATAAGCAATGCAGGGTTCTCAATGTATCATTTCAGGAGGCACATGGCATCACTGTCCTATTACTGGCTATGGTGACCTAGATCTTTTGGTTAAGTTGGTGTCTACCATGTTATTCCACTGAACAGTTAGTGTTTTCCCTTTGAAATTAATAAAATATTATGTGTGGAGATAATCTGAAAGTATATAAATAGCCTGTTTCCTCATCAAACTTTCAGTATTATTAGTGGCCACTGGTCTTTCTTCCCTGATAGTATTATGATGGCTACCTAATAGTGACTAACTCTATAATTTCTATTACATTTTTTAATTGGCATTCTATGAAGAAAAAATTTCTTTCTCTTCCATTTACATCATTGTGGACTCATGGATTCCTTTCTATTTTAGTTAATGGGTTTTGATCTATTGCCATGATTATTTTGGTATTCACCTCAGATTTTGCTGGTGAGAGCCCCTCCAAGCTAGCTCCTGCGTTCTCTTGAAAGATCTCTATCATTTTTTGAGCAGTGTTTTACTTTCTGGCATAAGATGTTCCAGATTCATACATTCCTTACCCCAACTCTAGGATTGGCCATTTCTCTTAAGGAGTCCTGATTCCTTTTAATGAAGAATGGTATTTCAACATCAAAGTATATAGGCTAGACACTAGGTATAATCATTGTTGCCAGGTATCATGGTTTAAAGGCCTCAGCACAGATGTAATGACCCACACATATTTATATCTGTTCATCTATTGAACAATCATGAGTTCAAATTCATACCTCCGATTCCAGTTCAACAGCACAGGGTTCATTGCGGCATCTACCCTATCCATATTTATAATTCCACTTTCAAATAGTGGCAAATATGGCTCCCTTTATCCTCCAAATAATTGTTCTGTAACCCTGGCTGTCTCGTCAGCCCAGCTATCTTTTTGGCTTCAACCCTCATGCCCTCCAACCCCGCTGGCCCTGGCCACTTCTACAAGGGAAAAGAGAAGAGGATCTAAATACTCAAGTTTTAAATACTTATTTTTAGAGAGAGGGGAAGAGAGGGAGAGAAACATCAGTGTGTGGTTGCTTCTCATGCGCTCTGAACTGGGGACCCGGCCTACAACCCAGCCCAGGCATGTGCCCTGACTGGGAATTGAACTGACGGCCCTTTGGTTTGCAGGCTGGCATTCAATCCACTGTCACACCAGTCAGGGCTAAATAACCAAGTTTTAAATGTCCCTGGTTTATACCACCCCCAGGCTCCTCTTCCTTTGTGTTCAACTGTTCACAGCTCATGGATTTCTTTATTTTTAGATGATTTTCTTACGTTCAGCATGATTTTGTATTATTTGGAGGTGTGCAGCACAGTGGTCAGACAGCCATACACGTCACAAAGTGCCCCCTCCCCCAATATTTTCAATATCTACCTGGCCCCATACATAGTTATGACAACATTATTAACTACATTCCCTATGCTGTATTTTACAAGGGATTTCTTATATTTATCAATTTGACAAATATTTATTGAGCCTTGTGCTGGGAACTGTAAGTGGAGATTAAGTTCATGCCTTCAAGAACACCAGCCTAGTGGAATAAACAGAAGTAAACCAACTATTAGAAGCACTGATCTGAGTGTGCTGGGTGAGCACAAAGAGAGAACACCCAGCATAGGCTATGCTGTACTTCTGGAATGCTTCCCAGAAGAGGTAGCACAAGCTGAATCTTGAAGGAC
This sequence comes from Noctilio leporinus, assembly GCA_004026585.1. NCBI lineage: Eukaryota > Metazoa > Chordata > Mammalia > Chiroptera > Noctilionidae > Noctilio > Noctilio leporinus. The sequence goes on along the minus strand of PVIW01001629.1, from coordinate 99,573 downwards.
AAACTTAGGATGGAGGTGGGAGTCAGGTAGAGGGAAATAGGGAAAAGGCAAGAACAGACCAAGGTGCTATCACAGAAATACAGTAATTTGACAATTATGAGAAATGAGGCTGTATTAACTTAATGTTACCTCAACTTAAAATGAAAACGAGGCTAGAGAAACAGGCTGCATCTAGTCTTTTAGGATTTGAAAATTTTAGCTTATGTAGGTGGAAGTCTTTATGCTTACGTGGATAAGCATGAGCAGGGACATTTTACAAGAAGTGGGTTAAGGAAAAACTCCTGACAAGCATCAATATTTAAAAGGAGGTTGAAGGAGAGATGGGGAGGCAAGAAAGGTGAAAAACGAAGAAAGCGGCTAACGGTATCAATGAATCTAAAGAGGGAATTGTCTCCATGCTCAGAAGATGAGAACTGAAAATTTCCTATGGGATCTGATAATTAGGAGATCCCCAGAGGCTTCCATATGTGTCCTTTTGGTGAAGTGTAAGAAGTAAAAGTTAGGTTGCAGAGGTTTAAGTAAATGAGGCCTTACTATCTCTTCTAAAGGCGATGGAACTCCAAAGCTATGGTCAGAATGTAATCCTCAGAGGAAAGCTTCCAATTTTGGGTCACTGAGACCTGCCTACTTTGAACAGAAGGTATCTATACCCCAAATTTTTAACTTCCTCCTTTTATCCCCCAACCCTTGTTCATTACATATAAAATTGTTCCTGTTTTCTCCTCTGTATCCTCAATAGCTAGCACTGTACCTGAAACATAATAGCTGCTCGATAAAGTTTTGTGGATTAACTCTATTCTCTAACCAATAGAGGGAGCTGAAGGAACATTGTAAGAGTATTAACTTATAGAAGGAGCTGGAAGAAAGCCACAGCACTCTGCCTCCTAGGAGGAGCATCAGGCTTCTTTTCTTCCACACATTCCCGAGGAAAACTTGCATGAGGAGTCTTTCTACCTCTAGGTAATATTTTTAATATATACCTAATGTCTACCTTCTATTTGTGGCATGTTATACCAATTTTCCATCTATAAGAGTGATATGAAATTTTCTGTTAAAGCAATTTAGCAAGTAACATTTTAAAATACATATATTTAAAAAAGTATAGCAAAGGAAAAGTGAGTTAATTTAAAGAAACATCTTAAGTAAACAATAGCATGAGTGACAGATATCTAGATATGGCCAAAATCTTCCAAGTAACTTACAAATCAGAGCTCAGATGCAGAAAAGTTTTGGGTCACAGTTGTGTGAGGAACTGTCTGTTAAATCTGTCGAATGCTCTTTCAGAGTGCCTCTTTGAATTCTCTCTTTTTCCTTCTGTGAAGTGTGGTAAGAGAAATCTGGTACCTCTTCTTTAGCTTCTGGAAGACACACCCCCACCTTGAAGGTCAAGGGGAAAGCCTGTCTGGGGCTCAGGGAAGAAGATCTCAAAGGGCCCTAGTTTGTAGTCCTGGTTTGTTTGGAACTGATGGTTTTCCTGGGGACTTTAAGTGCTAAAAGAAGGGAAGTCCCAGACAAACTGGTACCAATTTGTCACCCTTCAAGTTTTCTTGCCTCCTTAACTGTGTTTTTCCTTCAGTTTGTGTTTTATTACCTATCTTTTTTATCCAAAGAAGTGGTTAGAGCTCCAAAGCTAAGGTCATAATGTAGCCCTCAGAGAAGGAAGCTACTGAGGCTTTGAACAAAAATAAATGTTTAGTCTAACCTATCTGGTTACTACACTGAAGTCTGAAGTGAAAGTCCAAACTAGTAAAGTAGTTCTTTGTTTCAGTATGTCCTTCAAGCATTTATCTCCCTCCAGGACCTATGGGGTGGAAGTGAGAGGAGGGAAACTGGCTGTTGTAGGTGGTGGGTCAAGAATTCTAGGATTTGTAATCCTGACTATGTATATTAACTCCTCAAAGATAAAATTAACATCTCATAGCAGTGTTTAAAATTACTCTCTTTTATTAAGTGTTTTTCTTCATTACTTTTGATTCATTCTATAATTATAAATTATGAAGAAATAAAGCCCATTAAAGTTCAAACCTTATAGACATATGCAAAGTAACTGAACTCCCTGTACAGCCTTCATATTTATAATAGGTACATATGTATAGTTTAAAACATTTTATTGAATTGTAGCATACATACAAAAAAAGTGTACAGCTTACTGAATTATCACAAACTGGATGTTTTAGGAATATTCTAGAATGCTGTATGTGACCCGAGTGATGGTTACATGGGTTTATTCAGTTTCTTATTATTCATAGGGGGTAAATGACTGAAAGTGGGCATTAAGGAGTACTTCAGGAGTTCTGGAATGTTCTATGTCCACTTTGGTGATAGTTTAATAGTTTATGGGGTTATTTTTAGCAAATGTACAGTATTTCCTTGTATGAACACTTCATAATTTATTTAACTAATCTTTAACTTTAATTGATGGTCATTTAGGTTCTTTATAATATATTAGTATATATAAGTAATAGCATGCATTTATCCTTGCTTCTGTAAGTATTTCTGCAGAAGAGAGTCTAAGAAGTGATAAATTGCTGTGTCAAAGAGTACGTACATTTTATCATTAGTTTCCTTTTGAAAAGGTTAATACAAGTTCACAGTAAAAAAACCAAGCAAACAAAAAAACCCCAACTTCAAACAGTAAAAAGGGCATATAAGAAAAAGTCAGGGCTGGGGTTTCCCAAATGGTAGGAAATAGGTGCGAGCCAATCTTACCTTCACCCAAGACCTGGAATTACAATTAAATTATAGAAAAATTAGCCTGAATAACCAACTGAAAACTAGCTGAACAGAAGTCTTATAACCAAAAATTTACAGAAGAAGCCACATTGAGACTGGTGGGAAGGCCCGAGAGGCAAAAAGGGCTGAGCCCCGCTCCCATAGGCAGTGGTGGAAGTTCCACAGGAGTATCTCAGCTGCAAAGGTTTCCCGTGAGAAGTGTGGGATCTCAAGCCAAATCCGGGCTCCCTGGCCCAGAGCGCCAGAGCCTGAAAGAGGTGCCCACACAACATCTGGTTGTGAAAAGCAGCAGGGTTTCTCTCAGCCAGGGAGAGATAGGATTCTGCTAGAAACTCAGGCACTCTGTAAAAGGGCCAGCACACAAAATCTTTCACAGCCACCCACCCTGGACTCTGGTGAAGGGAAGACTGGGCAGACTAGAGTTATGTGAGGAAAGGCTGGGGTTTGTGGCTCTGGGGAGAGATCTGAAGGGACAACCTCAAGGATCCCTGTGCTCAGTCACTACTGCACCACAGACATTATCTTCCTCTGGTGGAGTGCACCCTTCCATGTAGCATCAGCCTGTGGAAAAGAAATTGCCCCACTGTCTGGTCTCCTTGTTGACCCACCCCGCAGAGCTTTTACCCTGCTAAAGAGTCAGCAGCCTGGGTTGGGGTGTCAGTGACTGAGTTGTGTGGTTTAGGGGAGGGAGGCCATTCCCCTACTTTCCCATTATGCTGACTGATGCTTCCCCTCCCAAGAGATCCACTAGCCCCACTCTTCACGCTCCTGGTGACCCCACCCTCTTGACTCTTGGTGGTTCCACCCTGCCGAGGTCTAAGCAGAAATCGGGACACCCACAAACTTTTCCCAAAACTGACCAGTACCCCCTTCTCCACTCCCACTGGCCCCTCCCTGCTGAGATTGGCTCCTGGCAGAATCTCGGACAGACTGAGTTGTGTGGCTCTAGGAAGGGAAAATTTTCCCTTACACATCTTACTGGTGTGGAGTCTGCCCTTCACATAGCCAATATTGGTCTCTTTAGGCCTGATAAACTCTGCTGACCCTGACAACTCCCTGAGATTCTGTCCCACCACAGAGGTGTTTAAGAACCCAGTGATTGGCAGCTAGACTTGGTGTACCCTAGGACACTTGCTGAGTGGCCTCAGACCCAGCACTGGCACAAAGATCGGACCCATATAGATCTAGAGAGCATTTCTCACCCTTACCTGGTGACTCACTGAGAATCTATTGCATGCTATTTGAGTACCGCCAGAGGCTCTTTCAATGACTGAGACTAATAGGCACAGGCAGGTGAAGGCAGACCTTGGGGTTCCTAGGGACTTTTGCTGACCTGCCACTAGGTTTAGTGCTGGTAAAAGTAAGCCTTGGTTCAAAGCTTGATCCATCCCACACACACCCAGGCCCAGAAGAGGCAGCCACAAATGTGAATCACTTTGTAGCTCCACACAGGTTGCTTAGGGCCAGTCACAGGTAGTGTCTAACATTGATTTGTACCAGAGTCCCTCCCAAGAAGCCCCAGAATCAGTGCACCCAGTGGCCAGCTTCAGACAACATCAGGGCAGGATTCAATTAGTTTCACAAACAGCAAACCAAGGAGAGATCTTGGCAGGCATTAGACTATGCTGAGGGAAATTGTGCTCTGAGTGGTCAGTACCTGCACAGCAGCTCATAAACTGGTCAATGTCAATCCTCACAGTCATAATACTCCCTAGTTCCATTCACGCTGCTGCAAAAGGTAGGAGTTCCTTCTTTCTTACTGCTGTGTAGTATTCCATTGTGTAAATGTACCAGCGTTTTGAGTCACTCATTCACTGATGGAGGCTATTAATATCAGGGTGCGTAGGTTCTTTTGAATTGGTGTTTCTTTCTTAATGAGCCCTTAAGCAGTGTACTTTCTTATTCTACTACTAGAAATCTGTAATGTATTTTTTATTGCCCTCAATTTTCAACATGTAGAATAAGGCTTTCTTTAAACATTAATTTATTTTTATTTATTTATTTTTTTACCTCAGAACTTGAATGAGTCACTTGATTTTGCAAGTCTAGGAAAATAAGTTCCTCCAGACAGTCATTTAAATGGAGACTCTTGTTAGTAGTTCCTCTTTTCTCTAATACTGTAATTACATATTGATCCAGTAAATGTTACTTTGAAATTTCTCCCAATTGAAAGAAAGTATAGAAAAATCACATGTCTTAGTCCAGAGCAGCTTGAGTCTGCTACAGATTTGTTTTATCCTTATTTTTGTGTGTGTTTAGAAGTTTTGATAGTCTATGTAAATAAATATGTAGTAAAAACTTTTTGCAGCACGTTTTAAAAAGGCTTTGATGAACGTGAATACAAATTGAATTGGGACAACTAAAGGTTTGGGGTTAAAATTTAAATAGTAAGCTTTAAGTTACTTATTATAAAAGTAGTATATGATGGGTGGGTGGGTGGGGGGACAGAGGGGAGCAAAAAGGGGATGGATGTAATACAACAACAATAAAATTTAAAAAAAAAAGTAGTATATGTTCATTGGAGAATGTATGAAAAGTAATGGAAAGTAGAAAAAGAGTTTAAAATGAAAATGAAACCACCATAATCACACCATATGTTTATGTTTTTTTTCCTGCATAATTGAGCTCATATTCTATATGCAATATCTTAACTTATGGAAGCAGTTAAACCTTGATAGTATTTTTCAAAGAAATTAATCATCATTCAGGGTATTTAAGCGTTAATATGTTCACACACTACTGTGATGACTGATTTGAGAGTCCCACGTCTAGAAATCAATTCATAGAAGTCCTGTTTCAATTACCTGCAGATGTCAGTGTGGATCTGAGTGTAGTTCAACAATTTGTTCCAAGATGTGGTGGAGCAGTCAAAGTCCAGTTGTGAACCAGTGCTTATTAAACAAACATCAGTTAAGTTTGGATGAGAAATATGAGCTGCAAGGGCCTTAAGTTGCTGAAATTTCTTTTCACAAAATTTTAATAAGCATGGGTATATTCTCTAGTTACAGAGGTTCTCAGAAGATTATACCCTCTTGTTCCCAGCCTTTCTTAAATTTTATCATGCTAAAGAGGTGGAGTTGATATAGCTGGGCTTATTAAATCTGACTTCAACACAGATGGCAAGTCTGAAGGATATATTATTAGCCATGTTGGTTTACTTTCTGCTGTTATTGCATATTTATAAAGTTTAAAACCAATAATTCCAACTATCACAAAGGTCATTATTTTTGTCATTTCTTTCAACTCTTCCTTTCTTTTCTACATGATTCCATTCTTATCCAACTTCACAACATAAAAAGTCAGAGTGTTTATTAGGCTAGGAAATTGTCAGAGAGACTTGCAGTGGCTCATCATGGAAAAAGCCTGTTTTTCTTGGGCCACAACATAAATCTACCATCTGTTTCATAAACTAGCAAGCTTCCTCCCAGCTATAATTTGCTGTGTATATTGGTACATAAATTGTTGGTAGCTTATGTTTACCTAGCAACAGAATCTGTTTGGCAGAAGGCTGTGGGAAAGGAGGTTCTTTTTCTCTTTCTTTCTTTCTTTCTTTCTTTCTTTCTTTCTTTCTTTCTTTCTTTCTTTCAAATATTTTCTTCATCTACAAATTTTCTTTAAGTGCAAGAAAGACAGATGTACTGGCTGAAACAATCTGCCTTTTATATTGTTTTAACCCAAGTTGCCTAGTAAATGCCCACTTTGGAGATTATTTTTGCTACTTTGATTACCTTGTATATGACTAAATGCCCTCTTTTAAGTTTGTTTTTCTTTTATAAACAAACTTAAAAAAATATTTAAGTTATTTTTAGAGAAAAGAGAAGGGAAGGAGAAAGAGGGAGGGAAACATCGACGTGTGGTTGCCTCTCATGTGCCCCCAAGTTAGGACCTGGCCCGAAACCTAGGCACATGCCCTGACAGGGAATCAACCCATTCGCAGTCAGGCACTCAACCCACTGAGCCACACCAACCAAGGCTATAAACAAACTTTTTACAAATTATTGTGAAAAACTGTTGACCTTGTAACTCAAAAATCACTGAGTTTTGAGACTGCCCACATCTTTCTAATGTAAATTTCTCCTGCTTTCCCCGGTGTTCTTAGTGTCACTTGTGGGTTTGGGGTGTTAAGTTTACATTTCAAGAACATTGGTCAGGAAATAAAAGGACAAATACTGTACTGTATCACTTATATGTGGAATCTAAAAAATAGTCAAGTTAGTAGAAACAGTAAATGGTGAGGACCAGGGGCTGTGAGGTAGAGGGAATGGGGAGAAGTTGTTCAGGGAGTTCAAACTTCTAGTTAGTGAGTGAATAATTTCTAAGGATCTAATAATATACGGCATAGTAATTAATTATAGTTAGTAAGTGTTGTGTAAAAGAAAGGTAACTTTATGAGGTAATGGGTGTGTTCATTAACTCAATTGTAGTAATTTCACTATGTATATGCAATCAAATTATTGTGTTGTGTATTTTAAATATATTTCAATTTTATTTGTCAACTGTATCTCAGTAAAGGTTGGGGTGGAGAACATTGGTCAGGACCAGTAATTTTTAAGTCTAAGTGTAACAGAATCAAATATTATGCACTGTGTTGTCTGCATTACTTTAATTTTCCTTCAGCTTAATGAGTTGTATATTTCTAGGTACTCACTGTTTTAGTTTTCTAATTAGAAGAGCAATATTTCTGCTGAAAGAAAAAGAAAACAAAGGGAGAAAGAAAGTTCTGACTTTCCTTTACATTAGTTATAGACATCATATGCTGTTCAAGGTTAGAGTGAGTTTATGCCTTCGTTTTGAAAAGGGAAGGAGGTGTTGTCCTGTCAACTTCCTTCACACAACACCAGAGTGTAATTTGCTGTGGGTTTATTGCATTGCTATTGCCTTTGTGCAAGGGGCTGGTTTTCTGTTTTGATCTACAACTGTTGTGTAGTTTGCTATGAAGAGGCAATGTAGAGGGCAACTCCTCCCTCCAGAAATAGAAAAGAAAGAAAAACGAATAGGAAAAAGAATTTCTATTCTATTCTGCAGCTTTGAAACTAGTCATGAGAAAGACTATAGCAGAATTATTATATAGGCAGTTCCTTTAACCAGAGCTTTCCCATGTCTTTCATTTTGCAGTCTTTGTTTCTGCCCCCTTCAATCCCTGACTATTCACAGGCAAGGGACATGGGAATTAAATGGGATGGAGAGATAGATTTCTCTGCATTCATTAATAACTGCGGACATTCATTGATAGTGCAAGCACTTTTTCCTGGTAATTCCAGGCATGTAAGTGAGATGTTAACATCTTTTTAATTATTTTTTTTTAAAGCTTTTTCAATAGCAGTTTTCATTCAATAATATTTTGTATTGGTTTCAGATATACAGCCTAATGGTCAGACAATCATATATTTCACAAAGTGTTCTCCCTGATATTTCCAGTACCCACTTGGTGCCATATATAGTTATTACAATATTAGTGACTTCATTTCCTATGCTGTACTTCACATCCCCATGACTCTCTGTAACTACCAATATGTACTCCTCAATCCCTTCACCTTTTTCACCCATTCTCCCCACTTCTCTCCCCTCTGACAACCATCAGTCTATTCTCTGTATCTATGAGTCTGTTTCTGAGAAATTAGTATCTTGGGCCATAAGATCAAGACCCATTTTCATAAGGCACATAGTTAAGAGAGGGAAGATGAATTTATCACAGAAGGGATGGCAAAAGAAGAGTAGAGGATTGGGTTTTCGGGACAGGAGGGAGACATAGGAAGGGTCCTGGAAGACTAAGTGATTAGTTCATTGTCTCAGTGAACCAACACTTCTTCAGCAATGATTATGTGCCCTGAACATGAGGTGGGAGAAAACAGGTTAGAGGGGAGAAATTGTAGAAGGATGGAAACTGGGAAAGAATGGCGGAGAATGCCCCAACAGTTTCGGTGGCTTCATTTCTGTAAAGATACAGAAGTCACATTGCAGAGGACTAAGGAAGGAACGTAGGTGTGAAAGCACTCTTACTCTAAACTAAAAGAGCAAAATATAATCAGAGATATGGAAACAAGGAACAGACTGACAGTGACCAGAGGGGAGGGGGAGAAAGGAGCAAAAAAGGGAAAGAATTTAGTCAAGGACCTAATATAAATGACCCATGGACATGGACAACAGCATGGGGATTGACTGTGGGAGAGGGAATGGGGTTGGCAGGGCAGGGGAGAGCAATGGGGGAAAATGGGACAACTATAATAGAACAACAATAAAAATAAACAAATACAAAATATATAAAAGTTTAGCATCATTTAGAGACTGGTAGCTAGCTACAAAGGTAGAAAGGCCACTTGTAGGTTAGTTGTTGCTATTGTTGATGATGATGAGAATGAAGTGCCCATGGGGCTAGGTAAGAAATCAGAGGACACTATTGAAAATTACTATCCACGTAGAGCCTTCTGTGTTGATGGACATTTACTATACCTGCAGTCACATAGAGTAGTTACTAGCCACATGCTGCTGTTAAGTACTTGAAATGTGGGTAGTGCAATGTAGAACTGAATTTTTATTTTATTTTACTTTAATTCATTTACATTTAAATAGCAGCATGTGGCTAGTATCTACCATATAGAATGGTGCAAGTCTAGAGGGATAGGATAAATGTGGGAGTAGAAAAGTGGGAAGGAATAAATTCTAGAGCAGAGAGGGAGGAAATAACAAAGAGTATTCAGAAAAAAAGCTTCATCTGATGTGAGAGATATTCTAATATCTCCAATAGCTAAGGGAGTTTAATCCCATAACTTCAATTTTTTAACAACATCTATAAAACTTGTAAGCGAGCTCATCTACTAAGAATAGGGTGTTGGGAGGAAAGGACTTGGGAGACTAGGGAGAAATACTGGAATATTCACAGTATAAGGTGTATAAGGAACAACTGGGCAATGGTGGGAGCCAAGCTGGACTTGACAGCATGAATTTGTGGTGGGCCAAGTATAAGGTGCTCGATATGAGCCAAAGTTGTATTGGGCCAAATGTGTGCAATTCCATATAAGGTTTTTTTTTTTTTTGGAATGAAAAACTGAACTAAAGGATCTGGAAAAGATTATTATGCAGTTTAAACTTAGAAAGTTATGTTTAAGTGTATCTCAGCAGCTCTATTACTCTACCTTAAACATTTCCTGGTACATTTCATTGTCTTTTTTTCTGGTGAATTTAAGCCTTGATAGTATAAAATGTACTTGAAAGAATCCTCCTAGACAAGTTGGGCCCTTCTGCCTAGATCCTGTTTGGTTAGGATGATCTGCTGGATCCCATTGCTTGTTCTTATTAAAAACTTTTGGGACATCTCACCCATCTGTGGTGTAGTGGTGGCAGTGGCAGATGGCTTCCTGTAGCTATAAAAATTATAGCACTGTACAAACCCATTGCTATTTAACTAACACTCTTTCTAGATGTCTTTGGGGAGCAGGAGCAGGAGATGCTTGTTGCAATATAGATCCTATTTGTGGGAAAGGAAAAAAGTTAAGGCAATGAGCAGATAGGAGTGGAAACTGATGAGCTAGGGTTTTTCTATATGTCAACAACACAAAAGAATTATGAACTGAAGAGAGTTTCTTAAAAGTCCAGGTATAGACAGCAGTCTAAAATCTTGATTTTTGAAAACATAGAAATATCTCACCAAGTTCAACATTTTAGTTTCAAAAATGTCTAAATGCACACTTTGGTTAACCAGTGAACCCTGTGGATATTTCTGTGTAAGTCTTTGATTCTTGTTTTCATTGCAGCCTAATACTCTTGGAAGAGGCTACTTTATGTCAAAAGCCCATGACAAATAACCCTGATTTGAACTCTTCCTCTAACATTAAGATGTAAAGTGAGCACAATACATATCATTTAATATGTCCCAATGGTCAGAAAGAGGCAACATGATTTTTCCATTCTAGAGCTCCAGCCAGGGCTTTACAGAGAAATAAAATACATGTTGAATTCTCAACTTGCCAATATCAGACCTAGGTAAATAGCCTTGCCAGTTGTCTTGTTGATCAAGAAAGGTGATCTGCTATATGATATCAAGACATTTTCCCTATTTAAACCCTGATACCAAAATACTTTAACCTAGTAGCTACAACCAAATGAATTTTTCAAAGATAAGGATAAAATTGTAGAAAGCAGCCCTGGCTGGTGGTGCAGTGGATAGGTGCTGGCCTTCGAACCCAAAGGTTGTTGGTTCAATTCCCAGTCAGGACATACAACCAAGTTGCAAGTCAGGTCTCCAACCGGGTCCGTATTTGGAGGTAGGTGGAAGGCAACCATACATTGATATTTCTCTCCCTTTCTTTCTCCTTCCCTGCCCTTCTCTCTGAAAATAATGGATAAAATCTTTTTAAAAATATGGAAAGTAGAACCTGAAATGTTTCTAAAGTATAAATAGTAACTCAGATATTTTAGAATTTCCATTTGTTCATAAAGGCATTTGTTAAATATATTCCAAGGATCCCTACAATTGATGGTGAGCTAGGAAGAGGGTGGAGATTCAAAGGCAATATACACTATGAGATATGAATCTGGACCTCAGAGATTTTGGACTCTAGTTTCGGTAACAGGTCTGAAACTTCTAAAGCACCTAAAGAATAATTAGGTGCTAATTTACATAGTAATGACCACAAGGGTGACTAGAATCTATCCTCTTAAAGATAAAAGAGACATGCAATAGCAGAGAGAAAAGTCTGAAACTAGCATGTCTAAGGCCAGTTTTTATCGCTAATTGACTGCAACATCTTGGCTTGAAATTATCTAAGTGTTTAGTTGGTTTTTCTCTAAGATGGAGGTGGTGTGACTTGCTAAGCTGACTTCTACAGAGGACTTCTTTGAAAATTAAATGAGAAGGATATTATAGGTGAGTCTTGCCAGGACTGTGCAGCCATACTGGAGAATTCCTAAAGTAATTTTCCACTCTTAGGATTCTGTGATTTTATAGTAGTAAATATGAAAATGCTTTGAAAAGTGTAAAGAGGTATATAATGTAACAGTTGTGTCATTATCATTATAAATGCTCCCCGTGCATTCCCATTGACTGATGCTCTCCCTATATCTGCTAGTGGGCCCACCCGACAGCACATTTCTTGACTTCCAGGGCAGGGTTCTCTTCCTGACTCCAGAATGTCTCTTAAAAGTGAATAATCTTAGTGACCAGCATAGAATTTCCCAAGGAGGTCCCTGCTATTTCCCTACTCCCACAGATATTTAATTTCTCTTCCCTGGCAGAGTGCAAAGTTCACTCACTACAGGCCACTGAACAAAATAATGTCTTTCAAAACCATTAAGCCGAGTGACCAGGCAACCTGCAATACAGCAGGGTGTTTTTCAGGGAAGTCCATCCACACTTATCTGTCCTTCAGTATCAGAATTCAAGCTGCCATACAGACCACTGGACAGACATTCTTTTGGCTTCCTAGATAGGCCAACTTAAGCCACAGGAAGCAAGCAAGTGAAAAGGATGCTCTTGCTGAATGTTTGCCATGGTTTAATGAGAGGTTTCATTTAACTCTAAATGGTGTTTTACCCCACCTCTCCCAGAGTATATCATTGTCCTGAATGAAAGGTTCAAGGGAACTGTTTAGAAATGAGTATAAGGTATTATACAACTAAGGATAAAGTCCTCTGTGCTTCATAGCCTGCTCTATACCATTCCTTTTGACTTAGCATATACTACCTTGGATTGTTTGTAATTTTTCCAAAGCTTATGGCCTGTATTCCTTACCGAAATCTTTGTAGCCCCTTGAACTTTGAACACAATGTTCTGTACACAATATTGACTTGATTTGAAAAACAAATTTCAAGTAATGTAGAAAATATAATCTTTCTAAGTTAGCTAATGTCCAAAGGAAATTATAGTGATACTGCTCTGAGAAACTTAGAGAAGTTCGCTTGCTTCCACCCTTCCACTTCAAATAATGCAGATTGGTTTAACAGCCCACTGTGTCTTACTAATGTTAATGTATGGTTACCTCTGGCAGTTGGTGCTAGGATCTAGGAGTGGAGTTTGGGCATTAGTTAGCATTGCCAATGACTGTGATATATCATCTATAATATATGATATATGATATAGCCAGCAGAGCCAAACAAGTCACTTTGAGAGTGAGTTATTGGCTTTCTGAACAGAAAAGGCATTGGGTCAAGTCCAAAAACAGCACTGAATTTTCCTAGTCTGTGAGCAGCAAGAAAAATGCGGGCCAAGGTGACCACAATCCTATCTAGCTTCTACATCTACTATTTACCAAGATATTTTCAAAGTCATTGATGTTAACTCCAGAGAGGCAGTAAAAATGGACCAAAACTGGAGAGAGATAAAGGGTGTCTTTCTGTCTCTTGGGACAATTAGGCACAGCCAGCCTTACCAGCTGAGGGAGAATAAGACAACCTGCTTGGGGAGACCACGCAGAAATCAGGCAAGGAGCCAAAACTGCCTGCAAGGGAGTGAGAATTCTGGAAAATTAAAAGCAGGTCAAGAAGGAAGCCAATGGTAGGAACTGAACCCTGAGGCATAGACCTGTGATTATACACCTTCTAGGACAGGGTCACACTAAGCTGTGCAAGTAGTCTAGCCTCTCCTGTGTCAATCCTCAGCCTTGGCTAGGGTGAATCTTTCTTTCTCAGGCTGATTCATTTGATATTCAACACAAACAGTAGGGGGATGAGGAGGGGAATGATTTTAAGACCTCCTTACTTCCCTCTGAACTGCAGCTAGTGTTTTTTAACTCAGCACCTTCAAACAAAGGGAGAGCCATGTTAACTTCCTTCTGGGAAAGGAAGGAACCAGGCTCACTGTGGTTTGGGTCATGCTTGCTACTAAGGCATTAATCAAGGTCCTGACATAGCTGGAAAGGGCTGGTTTCCTCTTCATGTATAGAATCATAAAGGGGGCACGACATTCAAACAAAAGGCCAAGGAAACCTCTCCCTAAGATCCTATCAACTATAGTTATGGACCAAGGAGTCTGGCCAGAAGGGAAAGACCATTTTAGAAAAGGACCCTGTTTTTCCAGGCAGTGACATTCCTATTACTCCGGATATGACTATAATTCCAAAGAGGTCACTAGGGTACACCTTAACTTCAACTTGCTTTCAGGGAGTGGCCAATTATTTGTGGTAGGGTTATTTTTTATGATCTCCAGCATTAAGAAGCACGGATATCCTATGCTTAAAATGGTGGCCCTTGTAGATTGATGATATCCTACCTTCTCTTCTATCTCTCTCACATTGTTTAGTGCAAGTGTAGTTTGGGGGATTGCTTCCATCTTCAGTGAATGGAGCCTAATTATTCGAACCCAGTCTTGGTAATGCCATGACCTTGGATATTTCAGATATAACTAGCTACAAGGATTAGTTTGGGAGTAGGCAAGTGACCCAATACATATTAATGAGAGATAAAGGAAAGTTTACTGCGGACTTCTGAGAATGTTATCTCATTGTTAAGAAAGTGGTCTCTCTCTTTGTAATATGTTGTTATATATGGATGTGAGCTCTAAAATTGCTATAGACATCTCAGTCAAGCTTGAAGATAAAGTCAACACATGGAGGAGATCAAGAGAAAGGGAAGAGCAGGGAAAAGGAGCTGTCTTGACTGCATTATATCAGCCCATGAGTCTACCTTATTTACAATCTGTAACCCTCTCCTTACTATCTTCAGCATTTTTGTGGTGCTGAATTGTCCATTTTTACCTGAACAATATATCTTTGCATTAAAGTATGTTTCTTTTTGACTATTTACTGTGTCTTTATTTTCCTATTTAATTGTTCTATGTTTGAAAGTCTTCTCTCTCCCGACAAAATGGCAAACTTCTTGCAGGCATTAACTGTATTTTCTGCTTCCTGCACATTCCCCACAACACCAAACAATGTTGAGCACATAGTGAGAATTCAGTAAATGCTGGTGGAATTGAATTATGAACTATTGTCTCATGTTCAGTCTTTCCTCAAGGGCTTTCAGTTAGAACATTTGGCTGGAATGCTGTACAGAAAAAAAAAAAAAAAAAAAAACTGAATTAGGAAAAAAACATGCAATATATGTTACAGTCAAAGCTCAGAATTTCACATTACCTAATGTTTTGACTTCTTTCCAAATCAGTTAGTTATTATCTGGTCTCACAAACATTGTCTTACTTTTCATATTTCTTAGGTGGGAATTTCCTTCTCTTTGCCCCCCATTTCACATTTTTCTTTTTCTAACAAATCCTTGAGCGAAGTTCTTTGTGCTAAAAAAGTCACTGTTTTGGCCATCCCATAGTGGCCTAATTTGGAACATGTGCCATTTCATTTCTGTCTTCACTTTTCTTTTTTTCGTTTTTACATTAACAGCTGCATGTAGATGACAACAGCTCAAAGGTGACAACAGAAATGGAGGGCCCAGACCTTGCTGTCCTTGTAGCTTACACTCTAAAAGGGGAAAGACAGACCATCCACACAGAACAGAACACGCACGTTTGAAGCTTCCAATGCAGGAGGGAACTAGAGAAGTCATCAATTTTAATCTAATTTGGCCCCTTAAGGAAGTCATCACCCAAACCATTGCCAAAACTTTGCTTATTCATACTGTGGACTTCCAAATCCCTCTCACAGTTGAAAGAAGACCACTGTTGTCTTCTTTGTACTCAGTGCCTTAACCAATGTGGTCACAGTCCCATGTTTTTGGTGCCTGGGCAAGGCTAATGTCAAAGAGACTGCTCCACCATGGAGGAAACAGTAGGCCTGTAGGCCCACTTTTAGTGATGAGGCCTTGAACTCATGAATTCAATAACTGGGTTTAGGCAGCAATGGCCCCCTTTAAGCAGACATGCCTGAGAACTGACTTATATGAGGGTGGAAAGAGGCCCCTCCCAGGGGACCCCATCTCCTGCCCTGCGCCTCTCTGCACCTGTGACTATTTGAAATCCCAGCTGTGCCAGCTTTGTTCCTTAGTATTCCCTACTGAGGGAATTTGGGCTTGCTCCCCACAGCCACTTCCATCTGCACTTGGCTTTCCTCTTGAGTCCACAGTTCTGGCAAATGCTGACTTCTTCAAAGCCAGTGTGAGGAGACTGCACGTTCAAAATCATCTGCCTGGGGTTGGATGAAGTAAAAAATGGAAAACATGCGCATTTTGGAGGCATCTGATTATTTTGGAAAAAAATCTGAAACCTCCACTAGTTTATTGTTTGTAAGCTGCCAAGCATGTTCTTTTTTCTAAGACAGAAAAAAACCCCATCCTTGAATCTCATTCTTAATAACACATGAACTCACTTTTCCCACTCACTGCAAAATTGCCTGATTAGGTGGGGTTTGGGTTGGGTTTCTTTTTGTTGCTGTTGATCACAAAAGCTTAACAACTCATCCACTTTGAGAAAAAGCAAGGTGCTGCTCTTACTACTGTTACCCAAAACTTCCAGACATTTCCTGTTTTGGAGATTTTTAACCCCTTAACTAATCTGCCATTTACTTCAATAAAAAGAAAAATATAAAAAATGGGTATCTGCTCCCTCTGGCAGGCCAAAGTTCCCCTTTCCATACCAAAATAGAGGGAAAGACTATGATTACACATTTATTAGGGACATTGTTTTCTGATTTGGTGAAAGGCCTTCTTTTCTGTTGTAAAGCACAGCTTAAACACAAGCAATAAAACCTTATAAAGCCAGCCTCTGTTTACTTGAAATGGTGGGTAATTGGAAACTACATTATAGCATCATAGATTTTTACGAATAAAATTTTAATGAAATATATATATAAAAGTGCACAAATTATTAGTGTATAACTTGGCTTTTTCAAAAATGAACATATCCATGTAATCAGTACCTAGATCAAGAAACAGAGCACCTTCTCCGTATTGGCTTCTTTTTTTTTCATCTAAAATATTTTATTGTTGTTTAATTACAGTTGTTCCAATTTTTCTCCCATTGCTCTCCCCTGCCCCACCCACCTCCCTACTCTCACAGTCAATCTCCATTCTCTTGCTTATGTCCATGGGTCCTTTATACTTGTTCCTTGACTAGACCCTTCCCCTTCTTTCCTCTGTTATGCCTCTCACCCTTCCCCTCTGGTTACTGTCAGTTTGTTTCTAATTTCCATGTTTTGGTTCTATTTTGTTCATTTGTTTGCGTTGTTCATTATGTTCCACATATAGGTGAGATAATATGGTATTTGTCTTTCACCACCTGGCTTATTTCACTTAGCATAATTCTCTCCATTTCCATCCATGCTGTCACAAAGGGTAGGAGTTTCTTCTTTCTTCTAACACATTACCACAAATTTAATGGCTTACAACAACATAAATTTGGTCTCTCACAGTTCTGGAGGCCACAAGTCTGAAATCAAGCCAGGCAGTGCTTTCTCTGGGAGCTCTGGGGGAGAATCCTTTCTCGCCTCTTTCAACATTTGTGGCTCCTGGCCTTCCTTGGCTTGTGGCCACATCACTCTAAATCTCTGCCCCCTTCTTCACAGGGCCCTTCACCTTCTCCTTCTTTTGTGTCTTCTCCTCTTCAATCTCTTATAAGGACACATCTCATATCCTTCCCTGGCCACTCCATTGTCAAAGTTAACCACTGCCCTGACCTCTAACAGCATAGACTAGTTTTGCCTGCATTTGAACTTTTTAAATATAAGTGGATTCATACAGGATATGCTATTCTGTGTCTGGGTTCTTCTGTTCAACATCACACTTATGAGATTTATGTACATGTTTGCTTATAGTTGTAGATAATTGCTTTTCATTGCTGTATAGTTTTCCATCAAATGACCTTATCACAATTCATTTATTCTACTCTTTTTCTTTTTAAAAAAGATTTTATTTTATTATTTTTTTAGGGAGAGGGGAAGGGAAAGAGGCAGAGAGGAGAGAGACTTCAATGTATGGTTGCCTTTCACCTGTCTCCAGACCTGGCTGGAGACCTGGCTTGCAACCTGGTTATATGTGCCCTGGCTGGGAATCGAACCAGCAACCTGTGGGTTCACAGGCCGGCACCTTATCCACTGTGCCACCAGCCAGGGCTTATTCTACTCTTGATGGACCTTGGAGTTATTACCTGTATTGGTTATATGAATAATTATGGTATGAATATTTCTGTACATTTGTCTTGGAGCATATGAATATACTTAGGAGTAGAATTATTGAGTCCTAAGTTGTGTATATGTTCAACTTTGGGAGATAATGTCAAAGAATTATAGAATTTTCCTTTTAAAATAATTAATTAATTAATTTAAATGTATTGATTTGAAAGAGAGTGAGAAACATCAATTTGTTATTCCATTTAGCTATGCATTCATTGGTTGATTCTTATATGTGCCCTGAGTGGGAATGGAACTCACAATCTTGGCATATCAGGACAATACTCTAGCCTCTGACCAAGGCTAGAATTTTCAAATTAGAATGAATTTTTGAGATTAAGACCATATGCCTCACTTAAATAAAATTAAAATATTAATCCCAAATCCATTTATTTAAAATTCTACTCTTTCCCCTGGCCCAGACCTTTCGAATTGAGCAGATTTTATTACACACTGTCATTCTTGTTTAGTACCCCATTAAGGTGCACATAGTTTTGCCTTCATCAGAGCACACAAGTGAAAGACACCTTGGTGGTGCTGGCCATGGGAGAGGCGAGAAGCAAACCATGTGGTCAATAGGGTTAGCTGGAGTTAATTGACTTCCTCCATGCATTTAGGCATCCTGTTTGCTTCAGGAGCCAGCTGACTCAGGATTAAGTATCTCATACAGGCTCTTTAATCCTCACTTGTGTGGGTAAAGGCATGATGTATGCCTAGTAAAGAGCTCTACGCATGAAGCTTTCATTGAAGCAAGTGTATGTTTCAGAAAGAACCCCCTCTTTTGGACCCTAAGCTATGGAAAGCCAAAGGAGCTCAAGCTCAAAGTCAAACAAAAAGCAATTTTAACAAGATAGCTCCCCCCACCCCAACTCCCACCCTGCTGTGTTATTTTTTAAAACACCATTTAGTGTAATTGAGCCATTGCCTCATAAAGCTGTTTCACCAGGAACTTCAGTTTCCCCAGGAAGAGATGAAAATAAACTGAACGTTTCATGTCACTACCCCCAGGAGGTTTTAAAAAATCATGTTTGTCTTTAACAGCATCCTATGAAACACCTCTTGTCAATAAGGAGTTGTTTTACATCAGGATAATAAGGCAACAGAAACTATAATGACACTTTTTACATACATTTAAAATATGAATTCTTCATACAGATTACCGGCATGTTTGCCTCCAACTGTATTTTCCCACATAATTATTTCTTTTAAATATCCTAATTATTTCATTCTGTTGAATACCATCTGTCCTGCTAAGGGAGAATTGTGTCTAAACAGATCAACAGGTTTTGCGTCATTGTCTAAATATGAGGGAAAAACCACCCCCAAACTACACTCTGGCACTTCGGTGGAAACTAACAGAGCTCCGACTCCCACATTGGGAATGCCTCATCTCTAGTTCTCCTGGAAGCTAACTTTTATAACTTGTTGAGCCCAAAACAAAGCCAAATGAATTTTGGAAAGGTCGGTGGGAAAGGGATTGGGGTGGGACTTTCCCAGGGACTGCTGGAGCCTTTGCTCGAAAAGTCGTGTGTTCCCCCGGACAGTTTGCACTTCTCAGGGAGGGTGAGGGAAAGAACAGAAGCCATACTTTCTTGATACCTGGGTCCGTGGGAGTGTGGACACTTGGGATTTACCCAGTTTGCTTGGGGGTAGCCATCTCACCCTGGGTATCCCATGAATAGTGTATGCCAGAAACCTTGGAATATGTGTGCAGCATCTGCTGGAAGAAAATTGCCAAGGATTGTCTGTCTTGTGTCTTGTTATCTAGAGAACTGCTGATGTGTTTCAAATAATCAAATACGTTCACTGGGAAAGCGCTTCTCCCTGAAGCCAGTTCCAGGCATCCTGGAGCTCTGGTGCTTCTGCTAAGGACCTGCAGACGTTGCTGTTAGCAGTCTACCTTCCAACAATAATTGACCTCCTTTTTTGTTTTCTCACCCTGTCTGTCTTGCACTCACTACTCACTCCTCCCAACTTAGTTCTCTCTTTACATGTTTATTTCTTTACTCAGAGATGTAGCCAAGAAGCCCCAGTGGCTCTCAGGGTTAGAAAGGAGGTTGAGTTCACTGGCCTGAGGATAGCCAGAAGTTCTGAGAAATCAGTAAGTTCTGGGAGAGCCTTTTCTTTGTGCTGTGATTGTATAAGCCTCACTCTCTCTTACTTGTTTATGTTATCATATTCTCTTTTTATACATACTCATTTATAAATCAGTTCACTCAAGGACTGTAAGCTTCTGTCTTTGGCTAATTAGGTCTGCTTTGCTTTGAAGCCCAATCAAAAGGGACAAGAATGGAGGAGTAGAGGAGACTGTTCTTCAGCCTCCATCATTTCCCACTGACTCATTTGGCTTTTTCAGAAGCCATGGTGTGATTAGAGCTTCCATATCTTCTTCCTGGACAGCCCTATGCAACATTAGGGTAATGTTAAAGAAGCTCGCCTTTGTAGTGTTGGGGATCGGCAGTGCTCCCCATCAGGTGGCATGCACACTAGCATGCACCCACTTCCTGGACTCTCCTCTTGCGCCTGCCCAGAAGTCCAGCAAGCTAATCACTATTGCCCAGAAGTCCAGCAAGTTAATCACTAGAAATATGTGTGCACATGAATGTCAGGAATGAACGGGCAGGTGGCTTGCTTCAGAATTAGTCTGAAGCATCTCTTTTTCTAGTTACCATCCAGTATTGGACATGTTAACCACACCAGTTAACACCCCAGATAGGCTTAGGATTATGAATGGAGGGAAGGGAGATCCCTATGCAAGAACGCAGCTGTCCCTTTGGTTAATTATTGGGATCCACAAGCCCATCCCCATTGCCAGGGCTCCAGTGTCGAGATGATGAAATAGGTGATTAAGGGACTTGGAGGCCAGTCCACACTGCAGCTTTGTCTGGAGTGTTCCAATGACAAGTGTTATTAGTCCACTAATCATAACATTGCTTGCAGTGGAATTTCCTTGGGAAGGAATGGGGCAGCGCCTCCATGCCAGAGGGTTGCACTGCATGAAAATACTAACATATCACAATTGGCCATTCTGTGGGAAGGCAATTTCAACATTCAATTCAGGAAATAGGTCACCAGGCTGCTAGATGCATTGTGACTTTGATTTACTTCCTTAGATTCTTATAGTTTTTATACACTTCTCTCTGAGTAGAATGAAAATTCTCCGAGTTATTGGCTTCTGAAATGCCACATGGGGAAAGATGCAAGCAGGTTCTGAAAACAGGGGCATGGGTTTTCTGTTGTCAGTCCTGTAGGGTCCACTTGCTTCTAGGAATCAGGCTTGATGCACTTCAGATTGATACTATTCATGTTGACCTCTTTTGGTGGGGTCTCCCTAGAGATCATAGGCCATAGCTCTTAGGAACCTGCAGCTGTGCCTGCCAGACAAATATTTAGAGAGAGGATGAAGAGATACAAATGGGTTGGAGGGCACCAGGGCCACCTCAGTAATTAGCATAGCGAAGCTTCCATTTTCCAAGGATCTTGGGAGGGTGAGATGTACTAGTTTGGAGTATCACACTGCCAGAGCCATTTCTACCAGCTGTCAGATTCTGGGACCACCCTGTTGCTGGAGTTAGGGGCCCATCCAAACCTTTCTTTCATTTTATACCTCTTGTCACTTGGTCCTTAAGAAGCAGGAGTCAGGGGGCTCTGGGGGTCTGTCACCAAGCAGCTGTCTCCTCTTTCCTGGATCAGTCTAGAGTTGCTTCAATTTTTCCTAAACCCAACCAGTTGTCTGCTGTGATGGAGTGTCAGCAAAGGGCATTTATGGGTCCATTGGTATTTTCAGATTTCACATCAGGCAAAAGCTTATATTCTTTTTTTTTTTTTTTTTTTTTTTAAGGTAGACAGATGGTCCAACACTGGGGGCCTCTGAACTTACTCCCTGTTCCCTTTTTGTTTTTGACCATTCAACTGCTGGGTATTTCTAGATTCACCACTTCTTTTTTTGGTGCCCAGACACATACTATATTTTATTTAGGCATAAATTCTGGGCTCCAGCTCACCTGTCCAGAGATGCTATTTTAATTGATTCTTCTAGTAGATGAAGAGTTGTGCCAATGGTGCATTGGGGCATTGAAATACCATGAGGTTTGGAGAGGTCCCTTGGAGAGTAAGTCCAGAGGGCTTGCTCAGTCTATTTCTCTGTGCACCTCCAACCCCTGTCTTAGTCATGACCTATCTAGGCAAATAGGAAAGGAACATCTGTAATAAACTTCTCAAGCCTTCGCTTATTTCTTTGGACTCTGGGGTTGAAAAGAGTTTCACTGCCTTTAAATATTTTAAGTAGCTTTTAAACAAATCTCTACCCTTCAGTTTTGTTTATTTGTTTTATAAATCATTAGCTCTGGGCTTGTCACGCTTAAGTAACTGGAGTCAAATTTGTAGTTGCCCCCAAACTAACACATCATTATTGCATGAAATGCAGAGACAAGGAAAAGATGTGACTCTAGAATCGTGAGAACAAGCCCAGTGCACTGATATAGGACACAGTAGTGCAGAGTGGTTTGATTCCCAGCTGGGCTGCTTCCTAGCTCTCTGGGGCTAGGCTAGTGTCTGAGCCCCTGCTTCCTACACTCCAGATGAAAATAAGAGTTCTTAGTGCAAAAGTGTTGGGGCAGATTAAAGGACAAAATGTAGGTGATGTCCTTGGTTAGGTCGTTCCTGGAAATGAGCAAAGTGGCCGTTAAATATTGACTTTTCTCATTATGAGAATCACCTCCTTGGTTCTGTAGTCCCGTTTCCTGTTCAAAAGCAACTGAAGGAGTTCACCGGAGCCACCCCCCATCTGAGTCAGGCTATTTTCGAAGCTCTCTTTGGAATGGGCCAGCCCCAGCAGTCCAGGGGGTGGGAGGCGGGAAGGGAGGCAGGCATTATTCTCTGGGTTGCAGCTGTGGCAGCCAGTACAGTATCCCCCACATGCCAGATGAATCAAGCTGAGGGCCAGATCTGGGCTGTGGGCCAGAGGCTCCCCACCCTGATTTATAGTGTGGACAGAGATGTGGGTGTTTTGTGAATATATTTTGATGATGATAAAAAGAGAGAGCAAGAGCAAGAGCAAGCGAGAGAGAGAACAAGCGAGAGAGAGAGAGAGAGAGAGAGAGAGAGAGAGAGAGAGAGAGAGAGAGAAAACACCCTTCCTAAAAAATGTGCTGAGGAAGGGATATTTGGGCCTATCTGCAAGATTAGAGTGGTGTGACTGTGAGCAGCAGCAACTGGTTAGAAGGAGGCCCCATAGCATAGCAGAGTGGCCTGTGATAGGCAGTGCCCCTTGAAACCCAGTGAATTGTGAATGAGGCCCCTGTATGCCAGCCATTGGGGGCAGATCAGGCCTGCCATCCCTCTGCAGGTGTGGAATAGGGAACTAAGCCTGTATTTTAACTCCTGCAGGCCCAAATGAGCAGGGAAAGAGAGCACAGGACATGCTGGGCTCTGGGGAGAACCCTGACTCTCATGTTTTCCTAAGTCTAACAGTTCTTCAGAAGCCAGCTAGGCTTTGCCCTGGAGGTCAGGCCTAGATCATTGTGAATGGGCTGGGGATAAAATGCTAAGTGTGGGAAGCCCCCCCTGGGTGGAGTTTGAGGAGGAAAAAACATCCAGGATTTATTCTCAACCTTCAACCCAACACATTTGAGAGGGATCCCAGTTCTGGGGTGAGGGAGCAGAGTGGAAGCAGGGGCTGGGAATGGGGGCTCCCTCAGGAATGTTTCCCCCTCCCAGACAAGGCAGAACCAGGCACAGCCCTCCTTGCTTTACTCATAAAATATCAGGCACAGCTGTCCTAGCTTAGTGTATTTCACCCAAGAAAGAACCTCAGCCAGGTTTCCTAGGACCCATACAGATCTTTGAAGGCAAGAGATTTATCCTCTAAAGGTGAGGCCAGTAGGCAGACATTGTGCTGGAGAGCTCATGTAAGCACACATTGGTCTGCAGATATTTTTTTCCCCGAGGAAAGGGCCATGGACATGCGCATGCCAATAACCTGTAGTATCTAACAAGTACAGTCTGTTTTGTTGTTGTTGTTTTACTCTTCCTTACCTCTCAACACTTTTGGCCTGGGCCCTCTGTTCAAGCCAGGCCTCATTCCAGTCTGTGGCACCCCTGCGCCCCCACTATGCTTGTCTTTGCCTTTAAGGTTTTGCTCCAGTTGGAATTCTCTAGCTTTTAATGATCCAAAGAGCCCTTGTACATGGCTAGATCTTTGAGGAAACAGCTCCAGGTACCCCAAGTACCCCATTATCACTTGACACAGGGTTTGGGGCATAGACCGCCTGTGTATACATACTCACAAACTCCAAATTTCGGTCCATAGGACAAAGAAAACTCAACCTACAAATCTAAAAAAGAGAGGGATAGCCCTGCCTGGTGGCTCAGTGGATAGGTGCTGGCCTGCGAACCCAAAAGTCGCTGGTTCGATTCCCAGTCAGGGCACATAACCAAATTACAAGCCAGGTCTCCAGTCAGGTCCGTAGCTGGAGGCAGGTGAAAGGTGACCATACATTGATGTTTCTTTCCCTTTCTCCCTTCCTCCCTGCCCTTCTCTCTAAAAATAATGAATAAAATCTTAAAAAAAAAGAGAGAGAGAGAGAGAGAAACCTTTCTCTGGCTGCCCCTTCAGATCCAGCTCAAGTGGGTTTTTGGAGCTTTTCCTGTTTTGTTTTGTTTTTGTTTTTGTTTTTGCATATACTCACCTCTTTTATGTGTTCATATTACCAAAATGCAAATCCACCATGCCCACAAGGCCAAGCCTGGGTTGCTTTCAGAGCCTACTGTGATTTTCTCCATCAGATGAAGCTTTTCCTGACCGGAGGCCTGGAAGTTCTCTGTTTTATATCTAGGATGAGAAATAAGACTCCATGAGAGGGGTTCTGGTCTGTATCACTCGGGGCTGGCTCCTTTGCAGAATGGTGAGAAGACCCCTGAAAATGAAATAAAATGGCTTCTTAGGCTCTTCTTTTTGAATTTCCCATTTCCTGCCCTTTAGTTCAACAAAGGACTTGTGTATGGCGTATATATGTAAGTATGTGTGTCATGGCAGGAGAATACACACAGGATCCTTGTTGTCTATTGACTTTTCTTGGGGAAAGAAAACAGAAGTGGGTGTCTATTTCCAGCAGTATTAGGGAGCAGTGGTGTGGGCTCCTAACCATATATTTCTCTTCCCAGCTTACTTGAGATGTGTTTTACTGACAATTTGTCTTAATGCAACCAAAAGGTTTCATCTCTGGCTTCTGACTATGCATCACTTCCCACTCAATGCCCCCCCCCCCCAAAGTTTAGTTGATGCTTGGGAAAACAGTGCATATTCTTAGCAGATAATGGGGCCTGGGGCCATTCTGGTCTCAGGATTCTTGTGTTTCATTCTAACAAAGGTCAGGATTTCTCCTCCTCCACAGTGCTGCTTCTTGATGCTCTGGCAACAGCCAAAGTTTGGTCATTCCTTTGGATGGTCTTGTCTCAGCATTTGAGAGCATCTGCTGGGGAGCTGGGCTTCATAAAGCTTGGGCTTTCTTTGAGATTCTGTTGAAATAGAGTAAGCATTATGGGTACATGCTCATCACAACCCTGGGAACAAACTGTTGGCTAGGAGTGTAATAGGGCCAATTTACAGACCAAATGTGCTAATTATAAATGGTTCTTATCTTGTCATTTAAGCAAATCTGGCAGACCTGGAACTTGGCATCCCTTGGTTAGCTATTAGTTCCATGCTACTGTGCCTGCTGGGCAATCATAAAACTGTGTCTATTTGAAAAATGGTCCATAATGTAGACCAGCCTCTTCTGCACCAATTAGCCCAAATTGGTATGACTTGATTGTCCAATCTTGTGCTGCTCAGACACTGGATTTAATTTCTGTCTGGAATTTTAGGCATACTGGAGGGACACAAGGGTTGCATGCAGTGAGGTTGGGTCAGGAGCTCTGGCTCCGAGTCCCCAGCCCCCCATCTCCTTTGGCACCACTTGCCTTCCAGTTACCAGTCCAGTCAGCCCTCTAATTCATGACGTCATTCTGTACCCCTCTCTGTCAGGCTTGACGAAGCAATTAACTGCAAGTTGGGAGTTAGCTGGTAACAGCCTGGGGCAAAATAGGCATACTTGCATACTAATAGGAGTATCCAGGAGGCAAAAAGCCTCCATACATGGAGGCCACAAAACTGGATTGAGAACTGCTAGGACTGGACTGCATCTCCTCAGAAGATGCTGTGGGCATGTCAGGCATCAGGAGGGTGTGATTAGGAAAATGGGTGTGTATGGGGTTGTGTACTTGCCAATACCCCAGAAATCCCACCAAATAGAACCAATCTGTCTGTTCCACCCTGGCAGTTTGGTAGATAACCTTTATGAAGTGCCACACGCACCTTTGCAAGTTTAGGGGCAGGCCCATATGGTAGCTTATAGTCTAGATGAGAAGGTTGAAGGCTTTACCCAGGTTTCTAAAACTTGAATTGGCTTTCATTTGATTTAAATGTCTCAAAAATAGAGAAAGGGAAAAAAAAATAGAGAAAGGACCGCATCTTCTATTGACATGAAAACATGAATTTGGGAATCAAATCCAACCATTGCTCATTTAGTTGCTTTTAATAGCACATACGAAGCACTTAATAATGTGCCAGGCATAGTGTTTAATATGTGATAGGCAGGTACAATTATATCCCCATTTTATAGACTAGGAAACTGAGGCTCAGGCATATTAATCAAGTTTCAAAGCTCTGAAGTGCTGGCACTTGATTTAAAACATGGTGCAGCATAGAACACAGGTTCTAAAGTCAAGGAACTTTATTTGTATCATAAAGAAATGCATAAAATTAGGGGTGCTTTTTTTGGAAATTTTCTCAGGAGGCAACCTCAGCCCACTGAGTTCTACCTCAGAAGGGAGGTTTCGTATAAGAATATACTAAAACCATTATTAGCATATAGAAGACAAATAAAGTCCAGTGGAAATGAGAGCAACAGCCAGAATGACTTGCTCAAGGTCGTACAGCCATCAAGGGCAGAACCAAGCCAAGGCAAGAATGCTTCTTCTATGGCACTCAATTCCAGCTGGGTGGGAAAACACAAGCTACTCCACCCTTCCCCCTTCCTGCTCCTTAGCCCCTTTCCTCTTGCTTTACAGATAGGAATTGTCTCACAGTAACAGTATGGACAATCAGATGAATTTGTGCTGAGTAATATTTCAGAGCTAACTCAAGGAATTCCGGGATAAACAGACTACTCCAAGGTTTTCAGCACCATTTCCCCTGAAGACCCTTGCTCCAAAGGCTCTCACACAAAGGCTTTCCATTTTGGAAACTGAGTGCTGTCTATGAGGATGTTTGCAGAGCAATGACTGTCATTTGACGCAAGCTGGTCCTCTCCAAAATGGTGACATATGTCTCTTGCAGCCCTCTTATTCTTTTCTCTCCCATAGAACCCTCAAGCCCTCATGCTCTCATATTTTCTTCTTTCTGTGGATATTGCATCTTATGTTGTCTGTCTACATATTTATGTATAATAAAAGTATCGCTCCAGAAAGAAAATCACAACAGCTTATATGCTTGTTCTTAGACCTTGGTTTCAGGGAATAGAAATCTTAACTCAAAGGAATCAATTTCTATCAGTGGAATTTCAGGTACCTGCCACCAACTGGGAAGGTTGATAAAGGAATATTGACAGAAGGAATTTCCAGACACTTTTGAAATCGTACTGCTTTCCCTGAATGTCAGCTCCTCATTTGGGAACTAGGATCTGGAGCTGGGAAAATCTCAGATACTCCTGACACGGTTGAGTGGAAAGGGCATGGTCTTCGAAGTCACACAGTCTGAGGCTACATTCTGGCTCTGCCACTTACCAGCTGTGAGACCTTGCATAAATTACTTAAATGCTTGGTGCCTCAATTTCCTCATACTATAAATAAAACAAGATAGTTGTAGAACCGAATTCAAAGAGTTCTTATGTGGGTGAAACTAAGTAACTTGAATATATGTAAGGCCTTAGCATGGTGCCTGGTATAATGGGAAACAATGAATGATATATAGTTTTTCCATTTTCTTACTAAAGTTTCTTTTCCCTTAGGTTGCTGAGCTATGTAGGTCACTCTTCAGAAACTCATTTCAACCAGAAGTATTGAGTATCTGCTGTGTGCCTAGCCCTGAGCTGGGGACAATATGAGTACCACTATAGAAATCCACAAAGAAGTGCTATTCTCAAGGATCTTCTTTGGTGGGATTTTTCTTTCTCTTAATTATATTTTATTGATTATACTATTACAGTTGTCTTAATTTCTCCCCATTTCCTCTCTCCACCCAGCATTCCCACTCTCTCAGGCAATGCCCCTACCATTTCATTGTTCATGTTCATGGATCATGCGTTTAAGTTCTTTGGCTACTCTATTTCCTATACAGTATTTTATATCCCCATGGCTATTCTGTAACTACCAATTTGTGCTTCTTAATCTCCTCACCTCTTTGCCCATTCTACCACACCCCTCCCATCTAGCAAACATCAAAACGCTCTCTGCATCCATGATTCTGTCGCTGTTTTTCTTGTGTGCTTAGTTTGCTTTTAGGATTCAGTTGTCAATAGATATGTATTTATTGCCATTTTATTGCTCATAGTTTTGATCTTTTTCTTAAATAAGTCCCTTTAACATTTCATACAATAATGCTTTGGTGATGATGAACTCTTTAAGTATTTTTTGGCTGGGAAGCTCTTCATCTGCCCTTCTACTGTAAATGATAGCTTTGCTAGGTAGAGCAGTCTTGGCTGTAGGTTCCTGCTTTTCATGACTTTGACTATTTCCTACCAATCCCTTCTAGCCTGCAAAGCTACTTTTGAGAAACCAGCTGACAGTCTTATAAGAACTCCCCATGTAGGTAACTAACTGCTTTCCTCTTTCTGCTTTTAAGATTCTCTCTTTATCTTTAACCTTTGGCATTTTAATTATGACCTGTCTTGGCATGGGCCTCTGTGCTTCATCTTGTTTTGGACTCTGTGCTTCCTGGACTTGTAGGTCTATTTCCTTCACCAAATTAAGAAAGTTTTCTTTTATTATTTTTTCAAATAGATTTCCAATATATTATTCTTTCTCTTGTCTTTCTGGAACCCCTCTGATGCGAATGTTGGGATGCTTGAAGTTGTGTCAGAGACTGGATTATTTTTTCTTCTTGTTGTTTTGATTGGTTGTTTTTTGCCTCTTTATGTTCCAATCCTTGATTTGATTCTTGGCTTCATCCACTCTACTGTTGTTTCCCTGTAAATTGTTCTTTATTGCAATTAGTGTATCCTTCATTTCTGACTTCATCTTTTTTTATGCTGTGAAGTCATCACTATATTCCTTGAGCATTCTTGTAATCAGTGTTTTGAACTGATTTCTTATCTTCATTTTGTTTAGTTCTTTTTCTGGAGTTTTGACTTGTTCTTTGATTTGGGCCATGTTTCCTAGTCTCATTTTGGCAGTATCCATGTGTTTGTTTCTGTGCATTAGGTCAAACTTCTATACCTCCCTGTCTTGGTAGCATAGCCTAATGTAGTAGATGTCCTGTAGGGTCTAGTGGCACACCCTCCCTTATCACCCTAGCTGGGTACTTGAGGTACACCATTCATGTGGGTTGAGTACACCTTCCTCTTGTAATTGCAGCTTGATTACTGTTGGTAGGTCACTGGAATGGATTTACCCAGGCCAGTCAACTTCAAGGACTGGCTGTGACCACTGACCACAAAGGTCAGGCCTCTGTGGAGGATCCTCTGTGCAGGGCAAGGTAGTGGTGCTCTGATATGATCTGTAGCTGTTCACTGGTTGTACAGGCTCTAGGGTTTCCTGCATGATGCTGGTGAAGGCCAGCTCCCACCTGTGTTTTGCCCAGGTCACCATGCCTGAACTATAAAGCAATCTGAGATGCATGCTATTTACTGAGTTTAGAGATTCCCAGGGGAAGCCAAACTGTGAATCTAGGCTGGCTGCTGCTAGCGCTGGGCTTGGGGCCACTTAACAATTGCTATGAGGATGAGCATAAATAAGAGGCTGGCTCTTGTTTATTTGATTGGATTTAGGAAGTTATGAAACATGAGCCAAGACCAGCCACTCATATGGAAAATTCACAGTTAACAGTTTGGGTGGGCCCATAAATTGGGTGCTACAGAGTCTCAGGGGATCTTTAGGGTGGTACAAACAGTGTTAGCCAGGTTGATGGAGTCTCAGATATGGAACATGCCTGCTGGTTCTGTGGCTCTGCGGAGGGGAAGGTCTTAGAAAAAGGACAATGTTCTCTGTCCATTTTTCGATTTGGGAGAAAACTGTCCCCTAGCTCCCACTTTGATGCCAGACACATCAGTTCCTCCCTGTATTCCACTGGTGCCTTTCAAGCTGCTATACTGGTGCTGGAGCTTAGAGTTGGGGGTGAGTCAAGTAAGTCCTTGTGTGGGTTATTTAAGAGGAACTGCTTGGGACTCCAGAATTTTCTTTCACTTACTCAATCCCTGCTAGTTTTTGTAGCCAGAAGCTTTTGGAACTTATCTTCCTGGCACTGGAAGAAACCCTGGGCTGAGGGGCTTGGTGTGGGGCTGGGCCTCCTTGCTCCCAAGATATCATCTCACATGTTTATCCTCCACCATGGATGTGGGACCAGCCCATTCTCTGTCTCCATTCCTTCTACCAGTTTGGATGGATGTGGTTTCTTTAATTCTGTAGTTGTCAGCCTTCCATTCAACTTGATTTCTGATTATTCTTTTTTTTAAGATTTTATTTATTATTTTCAGAGAGAGAGGGGTAGGGAGAGAGGCAGAGAGAGAGAGAGAGAGAGAGAGAGAGAGAGAGGCAGAGAGAGAGAGGAGAGAGAGAGAGAGAGAGAGAGAGATCAATGATGTATGGTTGCCTTTCACCTGCCTCCAGCTACAGATCTGGCTGAAGAACTGGCTTGCAACCTGGTTATGTGCCCTGACTGGGAATTGAACCAGTTGACCTTTCGGTTTGCAGGCTGGTGCCTTATCCACTGTGCTACCATCCAGGGCTTCAATAATGTATTTTATCTTATTTATTTTTTTAAAGGAAATCCTTTTTATTTTTTTTTAAAGATTTTATTTATTATTTTTCAGAGAAAGGGGAAGGGAGAGGGGTAGAGAGGAAGAGAGACATCAATGTATGGTTGCCTTTCACCTGCCTCCACCTATGGATCTGGCTGGAGACCTGGCTTGCAACCTGGTTATGTTGCCCTGGCTAGGAATCGAACCAGCGACCTTTGGGTTCGCAGGCCGGCCCCTTATCCACTGTGCTACCAGCCAGGGCCAATAACGTATTTTAAAATAAGGTATATAACTTATGTTTTTAGACATTATACTATTGCATACCTAATAGGCTGCAGTATTGTGTAAACCTGACTTTTATACGTTCTGGGAAACCAAAATATTGTGGACTTATTTTGATATTCACTTTATTACAGTGGTCTTGATCCAAATCTTCAATATCTCTGAGGTATGTCTGTATTATGAAATGATCACCATAATAAGTTTAGTCAATATCTATCACTATACATAATTACAAAAATATTTTTTTCTTATGATAAGGACTTTTAAGGTTTTTCTCTTAGCAACTTCCAAATATGCAATACAGTATTATTAACTATAATTATAATGCTGTACAGCACATCCTGAGGACTTACTTATTTTATAACTGGAAGTTTGTATATTTTGACCACTTTTACCCATTTTGTTCCCTACCCCCACCTCTGGCAACCACCAACCTGTTGTTCTCTGCTTGCTTTTTATTTTTTATTTTACATTTAAGTGAGATCATAAGCTATATTTATTTCCCTGACATATTTCCCTTAGCTTGATACCTTCAAGGTCCATCTATATTGTCACAAGTGGTAAGGCTTCATTCTTTTTTATGGCTAAATAATATTCTCCTTCATTTTTAAGGATAGTTTTCCTAAATGCAGAATTCTTGGTTGACAGCTTTTGCCTTTCAGCACCTTTAATGTCATTCCACTGCATTCTTGCCTCCCTAGTTTGATGGGGAAGAAATCAACTGTTAATGCATGTGATGAGTCAATTATCTCATGCAACTTTCAAGATTCCCTCCTTGCATTTGGCTTTCAACAGTTTGCTTATGATTACCTAGTTGTGTATCTTTTTGTGTTTGTTCTGCTTGGATTAGTTGAGATTTAAGAATGTATAAATTAATATTTTCCATAAAATTTGGGAAGATGTTGATTATTGTTTCTTCAAGTATTTTTCTGCTTCTTTCTCTGTCTCTTTTCCTTCTGAGATTCCCATTATGTGTATGTTGATATACTTAAGAGTTGCCCTTAGGCCTCAGGCTCTGCTTATTTTTCTTCACTCTTTTTTCTTTCTGTTTGACACATTGAATATCAATATCTTCAAGTTTGTTGATTTTTTTCTTCTGCCTGTTTAAATCTGATTTCGAATTTCTCTAGTGAAATTTTCACATCACATATTGTATTTTTCAACTCCAGGATTTTTATTTAAATATTAAAAATAATAATTTTCATCTATTTGTTAACATTCTCTATTAAAATATCATTCTCAGACTTTTCTTTAGTTCTTTAGGCATGGTTTACTTTATCTCTCTTTGAATATATTTGAAATACCTGACATAAATCTTTGTCTAAAAAAGTCCAACATCTGGGCTTCCTCAGAAACAATTTCCATTAATTTTTTTCCTGGGTACAGACTATTTCTTTGCAAGTCTCATAATTTTTTGTTCAAAACTGGAAATTTTGAATATCATAATGTGGTAACTCTAGAAATCAGGTTCTTCCTCATCCCCAGAGTTTGTTGTTGGTAATGCTTATTATAGTTTTTGTTGTTTGTTTGTTAAGTGACTCTCTCTATTTGAACTTCCACTAGAACTGGTTGTCCCTATCTCTTAGTTATAGTTTACAAAGTATAACTTCCCTTACTATTTGCTTTGGCTGCCCCACAACTCTGTCAATGAAACTTAAGGCCAGTCATTGGGAGAAGCAAGTTATAAATATTAAACTTGTCTTACACTTCTTAGATCTCAGCTGAACAATCTCTATTTAAGGAATTTGTAACTCATAAGGCCAACCAGCATTTATTATCTGCCTTCATGTCATTAAGAGAAAAAAAAGATTTATATGGCAAAAGAAAAGATCCCATTCCACTCTTCTAAGATGCCTGAAAAGATCCCCTAAAGAGAATAAGCCACAATCCAGAAAGAGTTGGAATTCATGTCAACCAGGATAGATGCCCTGAGCCCTTTCATTTCATTTCCAATATTTCCAGCTTTTGAGAAAATGGTAACATAACCCTGAAAATTGGAATTGGCTGTCTTGCAGTGTTGTGAGGAACAGAGGTACACTATGTGAGGTTCTCTCTCCTCAGTAATTAGGGAAGTTTAATGGCAATCTGGAGGCAATCAGAGGCTAGGGCATATGATGGGAAAGGTAACCTGAAGAGTATGGGCAGAGTGTCTTTAGCACTGGATGGGGATGGGGTAGGGAGACAGGCAATGGGACAAACAATGGTTGATAAACTCTATCTCTATGGTAGGCTTAGAGCAAGAGGCAGTTTGCTTTGTCTGATTTCATATGTTAAACAAACAGCAGTTTTTAATACTGTTATTTGGTTTGTGAGATGTTCCTCAACCATCACCTTCAATATGCACATTTAACAAATATCTTCCAAGTGTCAGGCACTGGGAGTAATGATATAAATAAAACAAGTTTCTCGTGGTTACAGGGGAAAGCAAGGTATAGAATATTATAATATAGTGAGAGCAGAGCTATGACTGAGGAAGTACAGAGAACTTATAGTCCAAGAAAGCTCCTCAGTCCAGCTTGGGGGTAGGGATAGGAATTAGGATTCTGTAAGGCCTCTGGAAGGAAACAGTGCTTGAGAAAAATCTCTAATCTTGAAGCACAAGAAGTTTATCAACTGCTGGCAGGAAGAAATGTGAGGGTATAGGCATCCTAAAGAGAAGGCATAGCAGTTGCAGACAGGAGGAAGGGGGAAGGGAGAGGAAGAGGGAGGAGGAGAGGTGCTTCTGGTACATTCTAGAATGGAAAAATCACTTTGAATGATGGTGTATAGAGGGTACCAGAAGGAGAAGCAATTATAAAGTTAAATAATGCCCCATCATGAAATGCCCTGCATGTTTTTAAGAGGTATCTTGAATATCATGGGGGAGTCAATGAAAGATTTTGCAGGAGAATGACATGGATAGTGTAATAAGGTGGGTAAGAATGTGGAATCTATATACAATTGATGTTCAAAATGTGGCCCTCTATCAACAACAGTAGCATCATCTGGGAACTTAATAACAATGAAAATTTTGAGACCCCATCCCAGACCTATGGTGTCAGACAATCTGGTGGTGGGACCCAGTCATCTGTGTTTTAACAGGTTTCCCAGATAATTTGAATGCATGATCAAATTGGAGAACTACTGCCCTAGATATTACCTCTTTGGACTCCTAGCTTTCCCATTGTACCTTAGGCAAGTCTGAACCCCTTCTGAATCTCAGCTGAGTTTCTGCAACTGTAAAATGAGCATTATAAAGTTTTTGTGAGGATTATGTACATCAATTTATGAAAACTGCTTAGGGTAATACCTGATCCATGGTATGTGAGCCATTATATTGTCATCCAAATGCTTTCTGGATGGCCATTTTTTATATAACCTGTGGACCTTAGTTTAATGACATGGTTCTGTTCTCCCTTTCCCATCCCTTCCCTTCCCTTCCCTTCTCTTCCCTTCCCTTCCCTTCCCTTCCCTACCCTTCCCTTCCCTTCCCCTCCCTTCACTTTAGAAAATAGCTACTAAACATCTATTTTAAGCAAAGAGGGGCTTAAGGGTAATTGGCCTGGAGATAGTGGTAGCACCTTAATGAGGATCCAGATATGCTGCTGACCTTATAGAAGAGATGTAACTTACACTGTGGCCTTTAACAAATCTTTTTTAGGGGTTGTAACATGATTTTAGAGGACTCTAACATTCAGTAATTCTGCTTATGTTTAAATGAGTCAGTTTCAGCAGATATTTATTGAGTGCCATTCCAGTAACTTTCAGAGAATTTCACAAACCTCTTAGATGTATATTATTATTACCCCCAAATAAACTAAAAACATGGAAGCTGAGAGAAGATAAGCTTGCCTCAAATTGCACAGCATCCAAGTGGCAACACTGAACTTTGGGTCAGGTCATTGGTTGATTCTAGGGCCTGTGTCTCTTCTGCTGGGTCATACTGCCTGCTGTGGCACACTGTTGCTTCTTTTAGAGAGATAAATTGGCTTGCCCAAGGTCACACAACTAAGCAAAGGGCAGAGGAGGGACTAAAACCCAGGTTTTCTGACTCCAGGGCCAGTGTTTGGTCTACAAATCACAGTGGCCTCTAACAATGAAGGCTAACAGCATGCTAAGTGCTGGACAGATTAATGGCCTGCCTCTTGCCTACAGGCTCCAACAATCTAAAGTCAATAGAGAACACACCAGCCATGTAACACATTCAGCCATGTGGCACAGAGGTCAGCAGTCCTCTGCAGAAGTCAATTTGAAACGCTTGGAGGGGTCCAAGTCGGTTCGAGGTGGACTTCCTGACTAAGGACTCTGGCAATAGCTATTTGAAGCACATGGTCCAGTAATGGTGTGGGGGGTGGTCAGTCATATCAGTTTTGGTCCACACAAAGAAATTTTATCTCTTGATTTAAAATGATGTTGGAGGAAAATGTCATGATGTGGAGAGATTGTCTTATAATTGTAAAGAAAAGTAGTTTGCAATTACAGCAGGATGATTGCTATTTTTATAAAAAGAAAAGAAAACATGTCATGCATATATGCGTGGGAAAATACTAGGAGGAAATAGTACAACATACTCATTGCAGTGTGCAATTGTAGGCATTTTAATTTTCTTCTTTGTAGTTATTGTTGTTTTTGAAAATTTCCATAAGAAATTTACATTCCTTTTGTAATCAGGGAAAGCACTCTGTTTAAAAAGAAAAAAAAATCAAGCACATGCTCTTGAGGAAGATGTAAGCATCCTTGCAGTGCACAATGAAGACCCACAGAAAGAAAAAAAAAATGAGCTCTACTGGTTGCTGTTTCCTGCAGGAAGATGCTAGTGACCTTATCACATCAGTGTGTGATGAGGGCCCCCAGGGAGAAGTTTCTTTCAGGTCCCAGAACCAGGAAAAGCTGCTCTGGTTTGCTTTTATCTTATGAACACTGACTCATGGAACTCAGTGATCTTCAAACTTTTCTTGGCCTGAGAATCCCCTATAATTCTTAAAACTTTTTATTTTATTATTTTTATTTATTTATCTAATGTTTTTTGAAGATTTTTAAAAATTTTATTGTTGTTGTATTACATTCATCCCCTTTTTGCTCCCCTCTGTCCCCCTCCCCACCCACCCATTCCCCCCAAAGTCAATCCCACCTGTTGTCCATGTTCATGGTTCCCCCATACTAGGTTCTTGTCTAAGCTGCTCCCCTTTCTTGCCTCTGCCTCCCCCCTCCCCCCAACCCCTTTCCTCCTGACCACTGAAGGCCTATTCCTTGTATTCATATACTTGGTTCTGTTTTGCTTGTTGTTAGTTTTGCTCATTATTGTCCCGTAATGGGTGAGATCATATGTGAAGATTTTTTTTTATTCATTATTTTCAGAAAGAAAGGCAAGGAGGGAGGAAAAAAAGGGAGAGAAACATCAATGTATGGTTGCCTTTCACAGGCCTCCAGCTACAGACCTGGCTGGAGACCTGGCTTGCAACCTGGTTATGTGCCCTGGCTGGGAATCGGATCTGTGACCTTTGGGTTCCTAGGCAGCACCTTATCCACTGAGCCACCAGCCGGGACTTGGAGGTAATTTTACATTTACATAACCGTTGAAAAAATAGTTCAAAAACGATGCATATACCCTTCATCCATTTTTTCCCTGATGTTAACTGACTTAACCATATTATAGTGATTAAAACCAGGAAATTTACATTGGTACAATAATACTAACTATATTTTTTAGTTCAGGCTGCTATAATGAAGTACCATAGACTGGATGGCTTCCAAACAATAGGCATTTATGTTTCACAGCTCTGGTGGCTGGAAGTCTAAGAAATGGGTGCCTGTATGGTTGGGTTCTGGGGAGAGCACTCTTCTGGGTTGCAGAATGCTCTCTTCTTGTTGGGTCCTCACATGATGGAAAGAGGGAGAGAGAACTCTCTAGCTCCACTCTCATGACCTAATTACCTATTAAAAGCCCCATCTCCCAATAACATCACATTGAGATTAGGATTTCAACATATGAATTTTGGGGGGATGCAAACCTTCAGTCCATTGCATTAAGCAACAGAGTTTATTCTTATTTCCCATCTTTCCACTGATGTTCTTCTGTTTGAGGACCCAATCCAGGATCCCTTATGGCATTGAGTTCATGCCACCTGAGTCTCCTCCAATCTCTAACAGTTCTTCAGTCTTTCTGTTTGTCATAGCCTTGACACTTTCTAAGATCCTGGCTAGCTATTTTGTAAAATGTCCCTCAATAGGGTTGTCTAATGATTTTCTCATGATTAGATTGAGGTTACAAGAATACCACATAAATAATATTGTGCCATTCTTAGTGTTTCTCGACTTTTTCATAACTAAGTGTCCCCTTGAACATTTCTATCATAGTTTTAAAGTAAGAAGTATAAATAGTTTTAAAGATGTTATTTCCAATCTATTGTAAACATCAGCATTTAAAATAACTATTACTTCACTCCTTTAAATGTGTTAAATGGAATCTAAATATCAAAGTGATATTCATACACAATCATTTTATTTTAAAACATATAAACAAGATCTTTTTAAATATTTAACATTTTACTCATTGACTTTGTATATCAAGCTCATTTGCTTTAGAGAATTTTACTTTTTTAATTGTTGACACTATTACAGATGTCCCCCATTGCTGCCCTTGTCCCTCCTTCACCAAGCCCCAGCCCAGCCCCCAGCCTTCCCCACACTATTGTCTGTGTCCCTGGCCTTTGCACATATGCATTAATGCACTTTGGTTAATCTCTTCCAGTCTCCCCATCCCCACCCCACTTCTGAGGTATGCCAGTCTGTTCCACGTATCCATGCCCCCAGTTTCATTTTGTTCATCAGTTTATTTTGTTCATTAGATCCCACAGATGAGTGACATCATGTGGTACTTGTCTTTCTCTAACTAGCTTATTTCACTTAGCATAATATTCTCTAAGTTTATTTATGCTGTCACAAATGGTAAGAGTTCCTTCTTTTTAACAGCTGCATAGAATTTCCTTGTGTAAATGTACCTCAGCTTATTTATCCAGACCTTGGCTATTGTAAGTAATGCTGTAAGTAATGCTGCTATGAACAATGAGAAAAGGACATATGAAAAAATGTTCAATGTCACTGTTCATTAGAGACATGAAAATTAAAACCGCAATGAGATACCACTAACACCTGTCAGAATAACTGTTATCAATCTATCAACAAACCGCATGTGCTGGTAAGGACGTGGAGAAAAGGGGACACAAATACACTGTTGGTGAGAATTCAGACTGGTGCAGTCACTGTGGAAAGAAGTATGGAGTTTCCTCAAAAAATTAAAACATGATCCTGCCTTTTGACCCAGTGACTTAACTTCTGGGAACACATCCTAAGAATCCTGAAACACTAATCAGAAAGATCATATGTACCAAGGGAATTTTATCTTAAGGTAACACTTTTTTTTTATTCTCACACAAAGACACTTTTTTTCATTGCTTTTTAGGAAGAGAGGAAGAGAGAGAGGAAGGGAGAGAGAGAAACATCAATGTGAGAGAGAAACATCGATTGGTTGCCTCTCGTATGGGCTGGACCAGGGGTCCTGTGTGCCTGCCCCAGGGATTGAACCCGAAACCTAGGTATGTGCCCTGACCAGAATAGAACTCACAAGCCTTCGGTTATGGGATGATGCTCCAACCAACTGACCCACACTGGCAAGGAAGGTAATAGATTTTTAAACATAAAAGTCTTATAATGCTTCCCTTAATCAAACTTCCTGTAGCAAAATTCAAATGCACTTATAAATTGAAATTCATTTTTACTTCCTGTGTTCATAAAACAAATTATTAAAAATTATTACAATTCTGTACACACATGATCAAAACAAAATAAATATATTAAACATTTATGAAAATAATTATTCATTACAAAAACTGTATTTTTATTTAAATGCATATCTCAATAAAATGGATGGGACATTTTTCAGGGATACATGGATAAATATTGCTAGAAAGAGACAGTATTCAGCATCAATTCTATTTCTTTTTTAATCTTTATTATATGTTTTTCTATTACCATTTAGTTCCCATATACCCCTCTCTCTTCAGCAACCACCATACTGGTGTCCATGTCCATGAGTACTTTTTCATTTTTGCTTAATCCCTACACCCTCTCCCCTCCCCCCACCTCAACTAGCTGTCATCCTGCTCTCCATCTATGAGTCTGTTCCCATTTTCCTTGTTAGTTCTGTTTGTTCTAATATTCCATATATGAGTGAAATCATATGGTATTTGTCTTTCTTTGACTGGCTTATTTTGCTTAGCATAATATTCTCCAGGTCCATCCGTACAGTTGCAAAGGGTAAAATTTTAATCTCTTTTATGACCAAGTAGTAAGTGTCCCATAGTTGTTTTATCCACTCATCTACTGATGAACACTTGGGCTGCTATCATGTCTTGGAGATTGTAAATAATGCTGCAGTGAACTAGGGGCGCTTATGTTCTTTTGAATTCATGTTTTAGGTTCCTTCAGATATATTCCTAGAAGTGCAATGGCTGGATCAAAAGGCAGATCAATTCTTTTTTTTTTTTTTTTGAGGGACCTCCATACTGCTTTTCTCTGCGACTGCATTCCCACCAATGGTGCAGAAGTGTTCCCCCTTCTCTATATCCACCTCAGTACTTGTTTGTTGATTTATTGATGATAGCCATTCTGGCAGGTGTGAGATGGTATGTCGTTGTGGTTTTAATTTGTATCTCTCTGGTAATTAGTGATGTTGAGCATTTTTTCATATGTTTGTTTGTTTATTTATTTATTTTTGGTGTTGAGTTTTGTAAGTTCTATATAAATTTTGGATATCAAGCCCTATCAGATGTATTGGCAAATATGTTCTCTCATTCTGTGAGTTGTCTTTTTAGTTCATTGATAATTTCTTCTGCTGTGCAAAAAACTTTTTTGATGTAGTCCCATTTGTTTACTTTTTCCTTTGTTTCTCTCTCCTGGGGAGAGACATCTGATAAAATATTGCTATGAGCAATGTCCAAGATTTTTCTGCCTATGTTTCCTTCTAGGATTTTATGGTTTTAGGTCTAACATGTAAGTCTCTGCTCCATTTTGAGTTTATTCCTGTGTGTGGTGTAAGAAGATGGTCAATTTTCCCAATACCATTTATTGAATAAACTGTTTTTAGCCCATGTATGTGCTTGCTTCCTCTGTTGAATATTAATTGAATGGGTTTATTTCTGGGCTTTCTGTTCCATTGACCTATGTGTTTGTTTTTACACCAGCACCATGCTGTTTTGATTACTGTGGCCTTATAGTATTGTTTGATATAAGGTAGTGTGATTCCATCAACTTGGTTCTTCTTTCTCAGGCTCACTGTTGCTATGCAGAGCCTTTTCTGGTTCGATATAAATTTTTGAAATATTTATTCTTGATAGGAATTGCATTGAATCTATAGATTGCATTGGGTAATATGGATATTTTAATGGTGTTAATTATTTCTATCCATGAACATGTTATGTGCTTCCATTTATTTGTATCTTCAATTTCTTTCTTCAGTGTCTTATAATTTTCCAAGTACAGGTCTTTTACATCCTTGATTAGGTTTATTCCTAGGTATTTTACTCTTTTTGAAGCAATTGTGAGTGGGATTGTTTTCAGTTAGTTCATTATTGGCATATACAAATACAACTGATTTCTGTATATTAATTTTGTGTCTTGCTACTTTGCTGAATTCATTTATGAGTTCTAGTAGTTTCTTGGAGGTACCTTTGGGATTTTCTATGTACAGGACCATGTCATCTGAAAATAAATGCAGTTTTACTTTTCCTTTCCAATTTGGATGCCTTTTATTTCTTCTTGTTTGACTCCTGTGGCTAGGACTCCCAGTAGTACGATGTTGAATAAGAGTGCTGAAAGCAGACATTTCTGTCTTGTTCCTGATCTTAATGGGAATGCTTGTAGATTTGCCCATTGAGTATGATGCTGGCAGTGGGTTTGTCATATGTGGCCTTTATTGTGTTTAGGCATGGGTCCTCTAATCCCACTTTGCTGAGAGTTTTTATAATAAATGAGTGTTGATTTTATCAATGTTTTTCTGTATCTATTGATATAATCATGTGTTTATTATCTTTTATCTTGTTTATGAGGTGAATCACATTTATTGATTTGCAAATATTGTACCAACCTTGCATTCCTGGAATGAATCCCACTTGATCATGGTGTATGAGCTTTTTGATGCATTGCTGTATTGGGTTTGCTAATATGTTGTTGAGGATTTGTGTCTACGTTAATCAGGGAATATTGGCCTATAATTTGATTTCTTTGTAGTGTCTTTATTTGGTTTTGGAATTAAAATTGTGCTGGCCTTGTAAAAGGAGTTTGGGAGCCCTCCTTCTTCTTGAATTTTATGAAATGGTTTGAGGAGACGAGGTGTTAGCTTTCAGAATGCCTGGTAAAATTCACCTGTGAAGCTATCTGGTCCAGGGCTTTTGTTTGTTGGGAGTTTAAAAAATATTTTTTTTATCTGATTTTAGAGAGCGGGTTAGGGAGAGAGAGAGGGAGAGAAACATAAATGTGTGCTTCCTCTCACAAACCCCTAACTGGGGACCTGGCCCACAACCCAGGCATGTGTCCTGACTGG
This sequence comes from Noctilio leporinus, assembly GCA_004026585.1. Lineage (NCBI taxonomy): Eukaryota > Metazoa > Chordata > Mammalia > Chiroptera > Noctilionidae > Noctilio > Noctilio leporinus. The sequence goes on along the minus strand of PVIW01001629.1, from coordinate 57,943 downwards.
GAATCGAACTGGTGACCCTTTCATTTGTGGGTGGGTGCTCAATCCACTGAGCCACACAAGCCAGGGCTGTTGGGAGTTTTTTGATTACTGCTTCAATTTCACCAGGTGTCATCTGTTCAGATTCTTTGATTCTTCCTGACTTAGTTTTGGAAGATTACATGTTTCTAGGAATTTGTCCATTTCATTCAGCTTGTCCAGTTTATTGACATGTCATTGTTCATAATACTTTCTTAAAATCCTTTGTGTTTCTTTGGTGTCATTTGTTATTTCTCCTCTTTCAGTTCTGATTTTATTTGGGTCCTCTTTTTTTGTTGTTGATGAGTTTGGCTAAAGATTTGTCAATCTTATTTATCTCTTAAAAAAAAAACAAATCTTGGATATTAATCTTTTGTACATTTTAGACTCTATTTTGTTTATTTCTGCTCTGAGCTTCATGATTACCTCTCTTTTATTGCTCTTTTTCAAGTTCCTTTAAGTATGCAGTTAGATTGTTTATTTAAGTTCCTTCTTCTCCTTCTCCTCCTCCTCCCCCTTCTTCTCCTTCTTCATTTTTGAGATAGGCTTGTAATGCTATGAACTTTCCTCTTAGTATTGCTTTTCCTGCATCCCACAGATTTTGGATTGTTGTTTTCTTATTTTAATTTGTTTCAAAGTATTTAGATTTCTTCCTTCATCTTATTGTTGACCCATTCATTGTTTAATAACATGTTATTTAGCATATACTTTTCAGTGTGTTCTTGTGATTGATTTCTAGTACGTGGTCAGAGAAGGTGCTTGATATGATTTTAATCTTCTTAAATTTATTGAGAGCTGCTTTGTGTCCTAATATGTGGCTTATCTAGAAAACATTCTATGTGCACTTGAAAACAATGTATATTCTGCTGCTTTGGATGAAATGCTCTAAACAATTAAATCCATTTGATCTAGTGTGTCATTTAAGGCCACTGTCTCCTTGTTGATTTTCTGTCTGGAAGATCTATTGAAATCAACAGGGTTTTAAAATCCCTGACTATGACTCTATTTCTGTCAATCTCTCCTTTTATGTCTATCAAGATTTGTTTCATGTATAAGATGCCTGTATGTTGGGTGCATAAATATTTATAGGGTTATATCCTCTTGGATTGTTCCCTTTATCATTATGTAGTATCCTTTGTTGTCTCTTACTAAAACCTTGGTTTTAAAGTCTATTTTGTTGGATATAAGTACTGCTACCTGTCAGAGAGAAACCCTGCTGCTTTTCACAGCTAGATGTTACCTGGGCTATAGGCTGGAGCCCAGCTTGGGATTTAGACCCCACACATCTCAGAGGAACCCCACCCCACCCCAGCTGCTGAAATATACCTCTGGAACATCAGCTGCAACCCATGGGAGCCCAGACTGCCCTCTCGTGCTTCCCCCACACTCCCTACCAGTCTCGTTGTAGTGAAGTGGTTTCTTCTCTCTATCTTTGGTTATAAGGCTTCTCTCCAGCTAGTATTCAGTTGGTTATTCAAGACAATTTCTCTACAATTTAGTTGAAATTCCAGATTGGTCCTGGGAGAAGGTTAGCATAGCTTCCACTTCTCTACCATCTTGCATCTTTTCATCAATTCTATTTTTAATTTTCAGTCTTTATACGAATAAGGACTGAGAAATATGTTTCACAGAAATAAGAACATGAGAGTTGAAAAGTTTTATTATAACAGTCACACAATTTTATGAGTTTCTTCTGAGTTACATACCAAAAACCAGAGTGATTCTCCAACAAAAACAACTTTTTCCATTTTATTGCAATATAATTCATATACCATAAATACACTTTCTAAAGTATAAAATTCTGTGGTTTAAATATATTTAAAAAGTGGCATAATCATCGCCACTTATCCAATTCCAGAATATTTTTGTCACACCAGAAAGAAATTTCTTGCACATTAGCAGTCACTTCCCATTTTTCTCAATCCCCAGCCCCTGGCAACCACTAATATTTTTCCTGTCTCTATGGATTTCCCTACTCTAAGCATTTCATATAAATAGAATTATATAATATGTGGTCTTTCTTGTCTGGCTTATTTCACTTTGCTTAATGTTTTTAAGGTCCATTCTTTTTATGGCTAAATAATATTCCATTGCATGGATATACCACATTTTCTTTATCCATTCATCAGTTGATGGCCACTTGAATTCTTTTTACATTTTGGCTATTGTGAAAAATGTTGTTATGAACATTTGTATTCATGTTTTGTGGTGGACATATATTTTCATTTCTATTGGATATGTATACCTAGGAATGGAATTATTTGGTCATATGATAACTCTATGTTTCACCTTTTAAGTGCCAGACTATTTTCCAAACTGGCTGCACTTTTGGCATTCCCACCAGCAGTGGATGAGCACCGCACTTTCTCCACAACCTCATCAACACTTGTTATTATTTGCCTTTTTGGTTATAATCATCCTAGTGGGTGTGAAGTGGTATGTATATCTAATTTTGCTTTGAATTTGCTTGATGGTGAGTAATGTGAAGAATCTTTGTATGTACTTACTGGCTATTGTATACCTCTTTAGAAAAATTTCTATTTAGATCTCGTACTCACTTTTAATTGCATTATTTATTTTTTTATATTATGTTGTAAGAGTTCTACATGTATTTTTTATATAACTCACATATCATATATGATTTGACAATATTTTCCCCATTTTGTATGTTATCTTTTTACTTTCTGAATGAAATATTACAATTTTCAGTACAAAAATGTTTAATATTCATGCAGTTCAATTTATCTCACTGTTTTTTTGTTACCTGTGCTTTTGGTGTCCTATTTAAGAATCATTACTTAATTAAAAGTCACAAGAATTTGAAACTATGTTTTCTTCTAAGAGTTTTAGTATTAGTTTTTATAGGTTTAGGTCTGGGTCTCTTGCCATTTCCATATGAACTTTAGATTCAGCATGTCAATTCAGCAAGAAAAGCTATTTGGGATTTTGTTAGAGATTGCATTGAATCTGATGATCTATTTGAGTAATAGTTCCATCTTATCAATATTATGTCTTCTAATCCATAAACAAGGAATATCTTTCCTTTGTCTTTTATTTCTTTCAATGAAGTTTTAATAGTTTTCAATGTTAAGTCTTACACTTCTTTTTAAAAATGTATTCCTATGTATTTTATTATAAATGGAATTGCTTTCTTCATTTTATTTTCAGGTTTCCATGGTTAATAAATAGTAATACAATTAATTTTTATATATTAATCTTGTATCTTACAGTCTTCAGCCCTGAACACAATTACTAGCTCTAATGGGTTTTTATTAGATTCTTTAGAATTTCTACTATAAAATCATATGATCTATGAATGGGGATACTTTTACTTTTTCCCTTCCATTATGAATGCCTTTTATTTCTTTCCCTTGCTTAATTGGTCTGGTTAAAACCCCTAGTACACTGTTGAATAGAAATGGTAAGAGTGGATATCCTTGTCTTGTTCTTAATTTTAGGGAAAAAATTTCAGTTATATACTATTAAATTTGATATTAGTTGTAAGCTTTTCATAGATGTTTGTTGTCAGACTTAGGAAGTTACTTTCTATTTCTAGTTTGGTGGGTTTTTTTGTTTTGTTTTGTTTTGTTTTTTATCACAACAGGATATTGGATTTTGTCAAATGCTGGTCCTGCATCTCATGAGATGAACATATTTTTGTCCTTTGTTCTATTATATTAACATAGTGTATTACATTGATTGATTTTCTATTTTTTTCAGTTCTCTTTTTAAAATGTTTCTCTTCTGTTCATTTTATTTTATCTTTTCAATTGTATTTTATTGAGTATGCTATTACAGCTGTCCCTATTTTCCCCCTTTATTCCCTCCACCCAGCACCCCCCCCCCAATCCCTCAGGCAATCAATCCCCCCACCATTGTTCATGTCCATGGGTCATGTATTTAAGTTATTTGGCTACTCCATTTCCTATTTTGTACTTTAAGTGTCCCCATGGCTATTCTGTAACTACCTATTTGTACTTCTGAATACCCTTACCACTTCACCCATTCTCCCACACTCCCCTCACATCTGGTGACCATCAAAACACTCTTTGTATCCATGATTCTGTCTCTGCTCTTGTTTTCTTAGTTTGTTTTTTAGATTCAAGTGTTGAGAGATATGTATTTATTGTTCAAAGTTTTGATCTTCTTTTTCTTAAAGAAGTCCCTTTAACATTTCATATAATAATGCTTTGGTGATGATGAACTCTTTTCCTTTTTTCTTGTCTGGGAAGCTCTTTATCTGCCTTTCTACTCTAAATGATAGCTTTGCTAGGTAGAGCAATCTTGGCTGTAGGTTCCTGCTTTTCATGACTGAATATTTCCTGCCAATCTATTCTTGACTGCAAAGTTTCTTTTGAGAAATCAGCTGACAGTCTATTGAAAAGTCCCCTGTAGGTAACTAACTGCTTTCCTCTTGCTACTTTTAAGATTTTCTCTTTCTCTTTAACCATTGGCATTTTAATTATGATCTGTCTTGGTGTGGGCCTCTGTGCATCCATCTTGTTTTGGACTCTGTGCTTCCTGGACTTGCATGTTTATTTCTTTCACCAAATTGGGGAAGTTTTTTTTTCATTATTTTTTCAAATAGATTTCTAATATCTTGCTTTCTCTTCTAGAACCCCTCTGATGTGAATGTTGAAATGCTTGAAGTTGTGTCAGAGGCTGCTTACACTATCTTTATTTTTTTGAATTCTTTTTTCTTCTTGTTTTGATTGGTTGTTTTTTGCTTCCTTATGTTCCAAATCCTTGATTTGATTCTTGGCTTCATCCTCTTTACTATTGTTTCTTTGTAAATTGTTCTTTATTACAACTAATATATCCTTCGTTTCCAACTGGATCTTTTTTTATGCTGTAGGAGTCCTCACTAAGTTCCTTGAGCATCCTTATAATCAGTGTATTGAACTCTGCATCTGATAGATTTCTCTTCTCTTTTTTTTTTATTTTTACCACATCAAAGTGATTATTTATTTATTTTATTTAATTTAATTGTTGTTGTATTACATCCATCCCCTTTTTCCTCCCCTCTTATCTCCATTTTGTTTAGCTCTTTTTTTTCTGGAGTTTTGATCTGTTCTTTCATTTGGACCATGTTTCTTTGTCTCCTCATTTTGGCAGCCTCTCTGTGTGCTTTAGTATTAGGTAGAGGTGCTATGCCCCTTGTCTTGGTAGCATGGCCTAATGTGGTAGGTGTCCAGTAGGGTCCAGTGGCACAGCCTGCCCTATCACTCAAGCTGGGTACTTGAGGTGTGCCATTCATGTGGCCTCAGTACACCCTCTTCTTGTAAGTGAGGCTTGATGGCTGTGGGTAGGTGAATGGGATGGATTCTCCCAGGCCAGTCAACTGCAAGGATGCTAAACATTTCAATTCCTCCCTGGTGACTTTCAAGCTGCTATCCTGGTACTGGAACTTAGAGGGAGTGAGTCCAAGTAGGTGAGCCTGGTTCTTTAATAATTGCTTGGATCTCTAGAAGTTTCTTCTATTGACTCAATCCCTATTGGTTTTTGCAACCTGAAGTGTTGGGCATTATCTTCTTGGCAATGGAACCCTGGGATGGGCAGCCTGGAGTCAAGTTGGGACTCCTTGCTCCTGAGATATCCCTCTTGAATTCATATTCACCACACATGGATGTTCAACCAGTCCATTCTGTGTCTCCACCCCTTCTACCAGTCTGGATGGATATGGTTTCTTTAATTCTGAAGTTGTCAGACTTCTATTCTACTCAATTTCTGATGGTTCTGAGTGATAGTTGTTCTACATTTAGTTATAATTTTGATGTGGGTATTCAAGGAGGTGAGTCATATTTAATTAAGCAGCTTTCTTGACTGGAAGCTCTGGGATAATTTGATTTTTATATGTTGAAAAAATCTTGAATTTCTTGGAGAAATCCCACTTGGTTATTAGATATAATCCTTTCTGTGTTTCATTTACTGGTATTTTATTGAGGATTTTTTTTATTATTGTGGTAAAATACATATAACATAAAATTCACCATTTTAACCATTTCAAAATATCCAACTCAGTGTCATTTAGTATATTTAGTACATCCACAGTATTGTACAATCATCAGCACAATGTAGTTCCAGAACATTTTCATCACATACACATTAAGCAGCCATTTCTCATTCTCCTTTCCCTCTAACCCTTGGCAATCACTAATCTACTTTCTGTTTCTATGTATTTACCCATTCGGAATTTTTTGAGGGTTTTTACATTTATACTCCTAAGGGATATTTTCCCACAGTTTTCCCCTAGGTGTGTGTGATCTGAAATTTGCTTGGGTAAAATCTTTTCTACTTAGAGTATGAATATTTCAAAATTATTATTATTAAGAAGCCTGTAAAGAAGAGACCTAACATTTCTATCAAACACTTATTCTAAGATCCCTTTATACCCCCTTCATTTGGCAAGAGAAGGAAGTGGGCAGAGAAAAGGAGAGCAGCCTTTTACCTTTATCTCCATTCTGTCCTGTCTAATGGAGATGGAGGATTTTGGAAGGAGGGATGCCCAACATGGCTCCTATGCAAAATTTAAACATTTGTCTTTTTTTGCCCTCTAATCTTCCTCTCACCCTTTCTATTTCTGTATTCAGCTCCCAGTGTCCTCAAGTAGCCAGGTCCCAGGATAATATCTCTGAGGCCTCTGCTTCCCAGCTAGTGCCTTAAACACTGAGACTACTCTCAAAATTGGTTCCTTGATGGGTATCCCTTGCCTACAAGCCTTGTTAACTGGCCAGATGGCATCCACTTGCTTGAGCGATATGTCCTTGTTTGCTAAGACCTCCCTAAATTACCCAGTCCAAATTCCTTGACCATGAGGAATGTCAACCGCCAAAGCTATTAAAAAAAAAAAATAGGTGATTCTCTGGAGGCCAAGATGAAGATATTTCTGGAGAGCAGGGTTTTAAAGTAATACACACAAGCAAGCTCATTATTTGGTGAAGCAGTTTCATGGAATGGGGAGTGAAAGATTATATTCCTATCCTCACAGTGCCCTGCACCTCCTAGGTCCACCCTACAGCTTTCTTGAGATCAAAGTCTCAGGAGAGATTTTGTGATGGAGATTTTTTTCCTCCAGGGAGGCTTCCTGGCTCACACTTCTCCAGACCCCAAGGACATTCCCAGACTCACAGTGATGTCATTGGAGCATTTTCAGATAGAGAATTTAAGACTTGCTCTGACCTCATGTGCTTTGTGTTTCCAGCTGAACTCAAACTTTCCAAGACTTGGTTCATTTACCTTTAGTCAAAAATACCCTTTCTTGGCTCCATTTCTAATTACACATGGGCCTCTCAGTCTTCTTGGTACCAGTTGATCAAAAATGCCACATGTTTAGGTGGAGCCAGTGTGGCTGACATGTCCTTTGAAGTTTAAATAGAGTTGGAAATAAGTACAATATTGTTCACATGATGTCAACTCACATATTTGAAATACAGTGAGTGACATTTGACAAACTTAAGTATGTGGTAAGGCAGCCATTCTTCTTGTAGAGCTGAAGACTTCACTCAAGAACAAGGGAGTGACTTCCAGTTCAGGTATGCTTCTCTGTTGATGGCAGACTCAGACTGGGAGGTTCTTTGGTGAAGAATCAGAATGCTATTTCTTTATTTCTTTTTAAAGATTTTATTCATTATTTTTAGAGAAAAGGACAGGGAGGGAGGAACAAAGGGAGAGAAACATCAATATACAGCTGCCTTTCACCTGCCTCCAGCTATGGACCTGGTTGGAGACCTCACTTGCAACCTGGTTATGTGCCCTGACTGGGAATAGAACCAGTGACCTTTGGGTTCACAGGCTGGTGCCTATCCACTGAGTCACCAGCCAGGGCTCTTCTTCTTCTTCTTCTTCTTTTTTAATAAGCAAAGTTTATTGTTTAGCTCAGTTTTATTTAATTTTTAATATTTTAAAGATTTTATTTATTTTTAGAGAGAGGGGAAGGGAAGGAGAAAGAGAAGAAGAGAAACATCAATGTATGAGAGAAACATCTATTGGTTGCCTCTTGCATACCTCTAACTGGGGACCCGACCTGCAACCCAGGCATGTGCCCTGACTGAGAATCCAACTAGTAACCTTGCTGTTTATAAACCAGCACTCAATCCACTGAGCCACACAGGGCCAGAATGTTATATTCTACTTTTATGTTATTTGAATGGTTTCAGAATTTTAGCAGGCAGGCCTATCCTGAACTCTTGTTTTCACTCTGAGGGACAGTCCCCACTGAAGGTATAAGTTATTCCTCCCCATGCCTGTGTGGTTGACAAAAGCTACTTGTCATATGTATGCAATAAACTTATGCTCCCTGAAAACTACTCCAGATGGTTTGGGTTTGGCCATCTTCAAGGCTAAACCAGAGAACCCCCTGCAAGTAAGGGGGTTCCCACTTCTTTCATCTTCACCAATAACAGGCCTTGGAGCACTCTTTCATCAAATCAGGATAAGACCACTGAACCCTCAACTCAGCACCCTTGGCAGTTTGGACCAGTTGCTTGGAGTTGGTATATAAAATTATAATAATTGCTAACATTTTATTGAGGACTTATGGGTCAAACACCGTCTAAGTGTAGTACTTTCAGTATCTCTTTCAATTAACCCAATAGTCTTATGATATTAATCTTATTTTATAGACAAGGAAACCAAAACCAAGGGAAGGTAATTTATCTTTCCTAAGGTCAAACTGGCAGAACTTGGGATAGAATTCTCTGACTTCAGAAACTGACCCCTTATTCATTACACTATGCCAATTAATGTATTTACTCAACGAGTAATCAGCACCAATTATGTGTTAGCATGGTTCTAGACACTGGAGATACAGCAGTCAGAAACTCTTTACCCAGAGGAACCTAACACTGTGTGGGCCTACTGATGGAGGTAGTCCTCTGAGGATTGATGACATTACAATGGATCATACATGCATTTGCTAGCAGGATCAGAGAACTCCAACTGAAGTACAGGGAATGTATAAAAAAGCTCAAGCCATAAGGCAAAGGAATATGGTAAAGTTGAGCTTAACACTGGTTCTAACGGGGTTGTGACCCATTCTCCAATGCTTGAGTTGGAAAACATGCTCCATTCATTTCTATAACTATGTGGAGGTCAATTCATGTCTGCTTGCCCTTTTTGCCATTAGCAGCTGGATATGTGAAGTTCATAGCTCCCTGAATGGAATCCTGGGAGCAGGTCACAGGTGGGGCTGAGTTTACCCTTCTTATACATACATTTCTCCTTGTAAAGGGCAAAGGAGATAGATCAAAAGACACCTGGGCCCATTTGCTTGATATGGAGAACCAAGTGAGCTGGAAAGGAAGAGGGAGGAGAGATTGGGACAGGCTAGAGCTGTGCCATGATTTATTGTCTTGTTTTGCTCCTGCACTTCTGTTTACCCAGCTGGGCCTGCTGCTGCCCAGGGTACCGGCATGTGCATGGCCATTCTGGCCAGCCTTTGGGGTGGTGTCATAGAGAGCTGCAGAACTGGGCCAGCTCCCGGCAAAACTGAGGCAGTGGAATTTTGTTTTATATTTGCAACTTCCCTAACCCCACTGGGCCTTTTCTCACTTCCATGAGTGAACCTAGAGGACATTATGCTAAGTGAAATGAACCAGTCACAAAAAGACAAATACTGTATAATTCTACTTACATAAGGGATCTAGAGTAGTCAAATGTAAAGAGACAGAAAGTAGTTTGGTGGTTGCCAGAAGTGTTTAGTGTGTACAGAGTTTCAGATTGGGAAGATGAAAAAGTTCTGGAGTGCATGACCATGTAACAATATGAATGCACATACTCTTAAATGGTAAATGTTATTTTATATATAATTACATCAAATATACATATTTATATATATATAAAATTTTATGTTATGTTTGTTACTACAATCTTTTTTTAAAATTAGTGTTCAAGAACTGATGTATTTAAGGTATATGCATGAGGAATGAGAGTAAAAAGTGAAAGTCCTGGTAAATAGATGAGTGCCCCATGAAAACATTGCTGGGATTCTACTATATTCTCCCCTACTATGAGAGAGCAGCTAATATCCATAAAGGGGACAGGGAGGGGGGGGGAGAGAGAGAGAGAGAGAGAGAGAGAGAGAGGGAGGGAGAGAGAGAGAAAATGAAGTAAGATAGAAGGATTGTCTGGGGCTATCAGTATAAAAAAAAAGATACAGAAAAATGGCGGTTTCTAAGCTCTAAAAATGCAGCCAGCAAACCATCCCATCCCTAGGTTATGTTCACCTGAGGTGAGGCCTGGAGCCTGTTTGGACGTAACTACAGCCAGAGAGGGAGACTTTAGGAGGTAATTGGGGTGGACCTGAGGTAAAAATTGCACATGCGCAAGTGCAGTCAGTTCCTTAACTTCCCACCACTTCTAAGACAGAGTGGCTGGGACTAGCCTCTCCTCCACCTCCAATCCCACTCCCTCCAGGCTCCAGAGGGCCCTTCCAGGCTGCCCTTTTCCTCCAGTTGGACTGCCTGATTTCCTTGCATAAGAGGTTAAGGAGGTGGTGCCTCCAGTCCTCATATCCTTCTTGGGCCTACCTCATTGGACTATCCTGGCTCTTGCACACAGGGCTTCTGTCCATGTGGACACACCTGAGTCCAGGAACGTCACAGGCTGCAGGGATCCCAGCCCAAGCACGAAGGTAATTAGGCACATCTTCTCTGCTCCTGAAGTAATGTTTATTTGTCTTTCAAATTCAGCCAACCCAAATGGCTCAGGCTATGATTTACCATCACACCATTATGTCATACTTCCTTACTGCTTTTATGACCAAGAAAGACTCTGGGCACAGTAGCCATATTATGTCGCAGCAAACTCCTGCTCAATCAAATTAACTCACAATTTCTTGTCCCTGTTGCTGCTAAAACATGACATCCAAAGGTATTTGTTGTGCTAGGGACACATCTCCTAGGCAAATGCAATAAATAATGAATGTATGTATTTTCTTTTTAAAAAAATTAATTAATTTTTATTGTATTTTTTCCTATTACCGTTTAGTCCCCTTATAGCGCCCCACACATCACCACACTATTGTCCATGTCCATGAGTCCCTTTTCCTTTTTGCTCAATCCCTCCACCCCCCTAACCACCCCCACATAGCTGTCAGCCTAATCTCTATGAACCTGTCTCTATTTTGCTTATTAATTCACTTTGTTCATGAGATTCCACATATGAGTGAAATCATACGGTATTTGTTTTTCTCTGACTGGTTTATTTCACTTAGCATAATGTTCTCCAGATCCATCCATACAGTCACAAAGGGTAAAATTTTCTTCTTTTTTATGGCCAAGTAGTATTCCATTATGTAAATGTCCCATAGTTGTTTTATCCATTCATCTACTGATAGACACTTGGACTACTTCCATATCTTGGTCACCATAAATAATGCTGCAATGAACATAGGGGTGCTTATATTCTCTCGAATTGGGATTTGGGTTCCTTTGGATATATTCCCAAAAGTGTGATGGCTGGGTCAAAAGGCAGATCCATTTTTATTTTTTTTTGTGTCTCCATACTGCTTTCCACAGTGGCTGTACCAATCTGCATTCCCACCAATCGTGTAAAAATGTTCCCCTTTCTCCACATCTTTGTCAGCAATTGTTTATTGATTTATTGATTATCGCTCTTCTGACATGTGTGAGATGGTATCTCATTGTGGTTTTAATTTGCCTTTCTTTGATGATTAGTGATGTTGAGCATCTTTTCATATGTCTACTTGTCATTTGTATGTCCTCTTAGGAGAAATATCTACTCAGCTCCTTTGCCCAGTTTTTAAATTGGGTTTCATTTATTTATTTATTTATTTATTTATTTATTTATTTAATTAATTAGTTAGTTATGGTGTTGAGTTTTCCAAATTCTTTATAAATTTTGGAGATCAAACCCTTATCAGATGTATTGGCAAATATGTTCTCCCATTCTGTGGGTAGTCTTTTTAGTTTATTACTGACTTCCTTCACTGTGCAAAAGTTTTTAGTTTTATGTAGTCTTATTTATTTATGTTTTCTTTGGTTTCCCTTGCCTGGGGAGAGACATCTGATAAAATATTGCTATGAGCAATGTCCAAGATTTTCCTGCCTATGTTTTCTTCTAGGATGTTTATGGTTTCAGGTCTAACATGTAAGTCTTTGCCCCATTTTGAATTTATTCTTGTGTGTGGTGTAAGAAGGTGGTCCAATTTTCCCAACACCATTAATTGAATAAACTGTCTTCTGCCCATATATGTGCTTGCTTCCTCTGTTGAATATTAATTGACTATAAAGGTGTGGGTTTATTTCTGGGCTTTCTATTCCATTGACCTATGTGTTTGTTTTTACACCAGCACCATGTTGTTTTGATTACTGTGGCCTTATAGTATTGTTTGATATAAGGTAGTGTGATTCCATCAACTTGGTTCTACTTTCTCAGGCTCACTGTTGCTATGCAGAGCCTTTTCTGGTTCCATATAAATTTTTGAAATATTTGTTCTTGGCCCTGGCTGGTAGCACAGTGGATAAGGCGCCGACCTGCAAACCCAAAGGCCACTGGTTCGCTTCCCAACCAGGGCATACATAACCAGGTTGCAAGCCAGGTCTCCAGCCAGGTCTGTAGCTAGAGGCAGGGGAAAGGCAACCATACATTGATGTCACTCTCCCTCTCTGCCTCCCTCCCTACCCCTCCCTCTAAAAATAATAAATATTTTTTTAAAAGAAAGAAAAAAAGAAATATTTGTTCTTGATAGGAATTGCATTGAATCTATAGATTGCTTTGGGTAATATGGATATTTTAATGATGTTAATTCTTCCTATCCATGAACATGTTATGTGCTTTCATTTATTTGTATCTTCAATTTCTTTCTTCAATGTCCTATAATTTTCCAAGTACAGGTCTTTTAATTATTGATTAAGTTTATTCCTAAGTATTTTATTTTATTTTTATTTGTTTAAATATTTTATTTATTATCTTTTAGAGAGAAGGGAAGGGAGAGAGAGGCAGAGAGGGAGGGAAACATCAATGTATAGTTGTCTTTCACCTGCCTCCAGCTGAAGACCTGGCTGGAGACCTGGCTTGCAACCTGGTTATGTGTGCCCTGGCTGGGAACTGAACCAGCAACCTTTGGGTTCACAGGCTGGTGCCTTATCCCCTGTGCCACCAGCCAGGGCCATTTTATTTTATTTTTGAAGCAATTGTGAATGGGATTGTTTTCTTAATTGTCCTTTCTGTTACTTCATTATTGGCATATAAAAGTGCAACTGATTTCTGGATATTAATTTTGTACCTTGCTACTTTGCTGAATTGATTTATCAGTTCTAGTAGTTTCTTGGAGGAACATTTGGGGTACTATGTCATCTGAAAATAAAGACAGTTTTACTTCTTCCTTTCTAATTTGGATGCCTGCTATTTCTTGTTTTTGTCTTATTGCTATAGCTAGGACTTCCATTATTATGTTGAATAAGAGTGGTGAAAGCAGACATTCCTGTTTTGTTTCCTATCTTAAGGGGAACACTGGTAGTATTTGCCTGTTGAGTATGATGCCAGCAGTGGGTTTGTCATATAAGGCCTTTATTATATTTAGGTATAGTTCCTCTAATCCCACTTTGCTGAGTTTTTATCATAAATGGGTGTTGGATTTGTATCAATGCTTTTTCTTCATCTATTGATATAATCATGTGGTTTTTATCCTTCATTTTGTTTAGGTGATGAATCACATTTATTGATTTGCCAATGTTGTACCAATCTTGCATTCACAGAATACTATTTTTTGAATAATGTGAGAAGGAAAGGAGTTAGCTCTTTCCTAAATTTTTGGTAAAATTCACCTGTGAAGCCATCCGGCCTAGGCCTTTTATTATGCCAAGAGGTTTATTTTTTTACATTTAATTTAATTTATTTTTTATTATTACTGCTTCAATTACACTAACTATTATCAATCTATTTAAACTTTTTGCTTCTTCTTGATTCAGTTTTGTCAAATTTCTTGGCATATAGTTGTTCCTAGTAATTTCTCACATTCCTTTGTATTTTGTGGTATCCATTGTAATTTCTCCTCTTTCATACTTGATTTTATTTATTGGAGACCTCTCTTTTTCTTGTTAAGTCTGGTTAAAGGTTTGTAACTCTTATTTGTCTTTTGAAAGAACCAGCTCTTGGATTCATTGATATTTTATATCATTTTAAAAACTTAATTTTGTTTATTGCTGCTCTGATCTTTATTACTTCCTTCCTTCTACTCACTTAAGGTTTTGTTATTCTTTTTCAAGTTCTTTTAAGTGTAAAGATAAATGTTTATTTGAGCTTTTTATATTTTGAGATAGTCTTGTAATGGCTATGAATTTCCCTCTTAGGATTGCTTTCTCTATGTCATATAGATTTTGGATTGTTGTGTTCTCATTTTCAATTGTTTTAAGGTATCCTTTTTTATTGTTGTTCTATTACAGTTGTCACATTTCCCCCTCCCCATTGCTCTCCCCTGTCCCACCTACCACCCCTTCTCCCACAGTCAATTCCCACCCTGCTGTTCATGTCCATGGGTCATTTATATTAGTTCCTGGACTAACCTCTTCCCCTTCTTTCCTCCTTCCTCCCCCTCCCCCTTTCCCTCTCTTCACTGCCAGTCTTATCCTTATTTCCATGTCTCTGGTTCTATTTTGCTCATTTGCTTGTTTTGTTCATTAGGTTCCTGTATTAGGTGAGATCATGTAGTATTTGTCTTTCATTGCCTGGCTTATTTCACTAAGCATGAAGCTTTCAGTACCATCCATGCTGTTGTGAAAGGTAGGAGTTCCATCATTCTGATGCATACTATTCCATTGTGTAAGTGTACCACAGTTTTTGATCCACTCACTTACTAATGGGCATTTAGGCTGTTTCCAGTACTTCACCATTGTAAATAATGCTGCTATGAATATAGGGGTGTGTACTTTCTTTTGAATTGGTGCTCAGGCATTATTTCTTCAAATAGGTTTTTGATCCCTTGCTCACTCTCTTCTCCTTCTGGTATTCTCATGATGTGGATTTTGTTATGCTTCATGTTGTCCCAAAGTTTTCTTAAGCTCTCCTAATTTTTAAAAATTCTTGTTTCTTTTTGCTGCTGTGCTTGGGTGGTTTTCTCTATCTTGTCTTCCAAATCACTGATTCAATCCTCTGCTTCATCTAATGTACTATTTATCACTTTTGAGTGTTTTATTTATTTCATATATTGCATTATTTATTGCTGACTGGTCTTTTTTAATAGTTTCTATGTTTTTTTCCATGCTGCTGAATGTACCTATTTTCTGACTGAAGTTTGCATCTGTCTTTTTACTCTCTCCTGGCAAACATGTTTTATGTTTATTTAAGCAGCCCTTAAAAAGTGCACAGCTGCAAAGTGTCTTACGACTCAATGCTTTCTGGTTAAGAAAACTGTCTATAATCATAGTTGACTTTCCTATTCATAACAGAATATTATTTTTATTGATGAATGGTTGTGGCCCAATAAGTGAATGTTATAAATGCAATGGAGGCTTATTTGAGGTTGCAAGCACTTCATTCATTCATTCCTTCAGTCAGTTAACGAAACGAACTTGTTTTGTAGACTTCTCGTTTGGAGTTTAGTATCTTTTGAAATAGAGGGAAAAGCATGTAGTGAGTCATAAGAAAGTGTAACATGTCACTGATATGACAAGAATAGCCATTGTCAGCCATAGTTGATATGTCATAATTGGCTTTAAAAGGGGACACAAATAATTTGTGATAATAAAGTGAATGTATCAAAATCACTGAATGATTTACTTAGGTATAAGTTGGAATGGATTCAAGGTTATCTTTACAATAACAGTGTCATTCTCACTTGCTTGCATTTCAGTATGTTCCAGTTAGAGTTAGAGAACAGGGCCCAGTTAATAGGCAACATGCCAAGAATCGCGTATTCCCTGAGTACCCTCACGTGGACATCATCTGTGAATAACAACACAGTTCAGTATTGCAGTGACCCACAAGGTGTGTGTTATGTGGGGGAGTGGAGAGAGATGAATGTGGCAGGATGGATAGGTGCAGCTTTTCAGAGCTTAAGTAAACACATTTTCATCTGGATTGCTCCCAAATTTTGCCAAGCTAATTGCTGTTGATATCATGGAACTACTACATACTGCTCATTTATCAGGTTCAAGTATTTCCCCATTACAGAGATGGGATCCTAGGTAAGGTAGTAACTGTCAGCTCATGCTTGTTAATTTAGCCTGTCTTGGAGAACCCCTAATTATACTTCTCAAAATCAACTACTTCTAGCTCTGGCTGCATTGCATGTTGAACTGCATAGAAATGAGAGTGTAACCCAAGAGGCAGTTTCTAGGTTCGGTTTCATGGAGAGATTGTACGGGGGACATCATATATCTGTCTTAGAAAACAGATGGGAATTCTCAGTAATGAGGCAGGCTAGAAAAGGAAGTTACTAATAATGAACTTGATATGCTATCTCTGTTGGGCGTGTGGGAGGCTGTTAGGGGTAAGGAGAAGGAATGCATATGTTGCTTTACCTTTCCAATATAAAATGTATCTGTGGAATTAACCAGAGGTTATTAGGAATAATACCACACATGCAAATAAAATAGGTGATTAGCTTGGTGTTTTGACTTGAAAGGTGCTCAAAATGTTTATCCGTCCCTGAAAATACTCTACCACTGATTTTCTAACATTAGAAATTATGATAGAATCACTTTATTTTTCAAAAACTATGTGTTACTTGAACACTTTTTATTTTTTCAAATGTGTGCTTTGGGAAAAGATGTAAAAAATAAAAAGCTCATTCAGGAATGAAGTAGAAGTTTGCTAGAACTGTTGTTAGGAAGACCAGTTGTGCATAGATGTGACCTTTGTAATTAATCAGTGAGTATCTAGCAGCCAAACAGCTGATGGGAGGGAGAAGGTCCTCTCCTTGGAGAGGAGGAAAATGATTCCCTTCTGATTGAAAAAGCACCATCCCATACTTTCTTGCTGCTGACATGCAGATGTACATCTGGCTGTAGTCTCTCACTCCCTGCTAGCTTTTGCCAAGCTGTGTGGAACAGAAATTCAGTTTCTTCCCCATGTAAAGACACAGAGAAATTTAATAGTTAAATAATTAAAATTCTGAGCACTAGTCTAGGAGAAGGAGCATGCCCAAAATGAACAAACAAACAAACAAACAAACAAAAACTCTCACTTGAATACTGTGGTTGAAGGAAAGAGTTGAGCAGTTTAAACAAGTGGCCAAGTTGATTGGGGTGAAAATAGGAGTCTCAAATCCAGTAACAAACCTTGATACTTTGCAGACAAGCCAAAAAATATTTAAATTGTATTAAATATACTCAAGATTGATGAACAAGATAGAATAAGTGCTTGATAAAATTCAAAGAGACTTATTTGCACATAGATGTCCATATTTCTACAAATCTTGCTCTAACATTCATTTTACATAGAACTGTTTTAATGCAGTTTTAGTTATAAAGAATGAAAGCATAATTGAGGGGGGAAATGTGCTCTGTTTCCTCTCTCTGAGCTATCAGCCTAAGAAAAGTCTATCATTCTGTCAAAGTGGTGGCAACTTACCCAAATCGCCAGACTAGCACATAGGAGAAAAATAACACCATTTGAAGTTTTGTCTTCAAAACTTTATAACCCACAATTCGTAAGTGACAGCAAATACTGTATGCCTCAATCTTTGTATTAAACACTGCAGTCTTCTTTTAAAAATGAAAATGTTCCTGGGAAGGTTAACATATAAAGTTACTAGTAATCTTAATATTGTGGTTCCCCCAAACCAAGTTTTTAACAGAACCATCTGACACCATTTATATGTCATTTATATGGACAGCTTTAAAAAATACAGGCAAGTACAGAGTAGAATATGGCAAAAACTTATGCTGTTACCACACGAAGTGGAAAAACACTATTTATTTGTCTCCTATTTTCCTAAATAAAAAGAATGAAATATTACAGGAAAAGTTGAAATTCCCTTTATCTCCTGCTTCCAGTCAACCCATTTTCCTCAATTTGATGTATTTTCTTCCAGGCCATGAAAAGTACATTATATGATTAGGTATGTACTTTTTCAACTCAGTAGTATATCCTTGAGATCAGTCTATGTGGGTGCAAATTGATCTAGTTTGTTTTCACTGCTAAACAGTAATTTATAGTACAACCAGGACACATTTATTTTATTTATTCCTCAGTTGATGGGCATTTAGGTTGTTTCTAATCTTTTACTATTAAAAACAAACGACTTGCAATGAACACTGGTGTCCATGTGTCTTAGTATACTGAATGGGAACTTCTCTAGATGTACATTTTAGAAAGTAGGTTAGGATTCCTGGGTTAAAGAGCATGCACACTTTTAGTTTTCCTGGGTCTGGGCATATTGCTTTCCAAAATGGTTTTACCCAACAACAGTCCTACCAGTAGCCTATGTGTCCCCATTGGAATATTTTGCATTTTAACTTTTTTCTAATCTAACAAATAAAAATAGTATCTCTTTTTTTATCATATTTGTCTGAATACTAGTGAGGTTGAACATTGTTTCATGTATTTATAGACCATCTCAGTTTTTGTTGTTGTTGTTGTTTTGTCCATTGCCTATTGATATTCTTTACCCATTTTTCTTTCTGGTTGTTTGCCTTTTTAAAATTGATTTGTGCTATATGTTTTGGATATTGTTTCTTTTTCAGTTTTATTAGTGGCAAATGTCTTTGTTACTTTATGGATTGTCTTTAACTTCATAGTGTTATTTTTCTATAGATATTTTAAGTTTAAGGAAGTTACATTTATCAATGTTTTCTGTTAAAATTTGTGAGTTTTTATGTATGATTAATAAATCCCTACCTACTCTGAGATCATAAAAGTTAATCTATATTTGCATCAAGCTGTCATAAAGTTTTGCTTTTAACATTTAGATATTCATTTGAGTTGACTCTTAGGTAGAATTTAAAGAAGTTATATAATTATATCTTTTTCTCACCTTTAACACCATTTATTCAATAGTCTCTATCATTTACTCTCCATTATTTATAATCAACCTCTGTCATATACATAGTTCTCATAGTTATATGAATTCTTTTTGGGACTCTTTATATTTCACTGATCTGTTTGTTTATACACTTGCTAATACCACACTGTTTTAATTGCTATAAAATTATAATAAGTATTGAAAATCTGCACAACTCCCCATTGCTCTCTTAAAAATTGTTTTGTTTATTCTTGGTGCCTTACTCTCCTGTGTAAATTTTAGGATCAGCTTGTAAAGATTGATTTAAAAAATCCTGTGGCACCCCTGTGTTCATAGCAGCATTATTTATAGTAGCCAAGTGCTGGAAACAGCCTAAGTGCCCAAAACAGCCTAAGTGCCCATCAGTAAATGAGTGGATCAGAAAAAAAACAAACTGTAATGTATTTACATAGTGGAATACTACACAGTAGAAAGAAAGAAAGAAGGAACTCCTACCTTTTGCACCAGCATAAATGGAACTGCAGAGTATTATGCTAACTGAAATAATCCAGATGGCAAAAGATAAATACCATATGATCTCATCTATAAGAAGAACCTAATCAACAAAACAAATGAGCAAAATAGAACCAGAGGCATGGAAACAAGGAACAGACTGACAGTGACCATAGGGGAAAGGGAAAGGGAAAGGGGTAAAGCAGGGAAAGATGGAGAAGTGTCTAGTCAAGGACATGTATAAATGACCCATGGACATGGAAAATGGGGCGGGGATGGACTGGGTGCACGGGGGTGGGCAGGGAAGTAGAGAGCAATGGTGGAAAAATTGAGATACCTGTGATAGAACAACAAAAAAAATTTAAAGGAAAAATCCTATTGCTTTTGATTAAACTTGAATTAAATTTATAAATTTGAAGAGAGTTACCATCTTTATGTCAAGTCTTCTTACATGATCATGACATAGCTCTTTTTTTTTTTAAGATTTTATTATTTTTCAGAGAGAGGGGGAGGGAGAGAGGCAGAGAGGAAAGAGATATCAATGTATGGTTGTCTTTCACCTGCCTCCAGCTACCGAGCTGGCTGGAGACCTGGTTTGCAACCTGGTTATGTTGCCCCGGCCGGGAATCGAACCAGCGACCTTTGGGTTCACAGGCCGGCGCCTTATCCACTGTGCCACCAGACATAGCTCTTTTTGAACTTACCTTTTTAAAGAAACTTTTAACTTCAATATAATTATAGATTCACAAGAAGATGGAAATCTAGTACAAAGACATTCCCTATCCTGTTCACCAATTTTCTCACAGTGATTACATCTTGGGTTTGTTTGTTTGTTTTGTTTCGTTTTGTTTTTAATTTTATTGTTGTTGTATTACATCCATCCCTTTTTCACTCCCCTCTGTCCCCTTCCCCATCCACCCCCTCCCCACCAAAGTCAATCCCACTTGTCCATGTCCATGGTTCTTCCAAGCTAATTTCTTGACTAAACTGCTCCCTTTCTTTGCCTCTTCCTCCCCGCTCCCCTCTGCCCACTGAAGGTCTATTCATTATATTCATGTATCTGGTTCTGTTTTGCTTGTTTGTTTGTTTTGTTCATTATTGTCTTGTAATGGGTGAGATCATATGGTATTTGTCTTTCACTGACTGACTTATTTCACTAAGGATAATACTTTCCAGTTCTGTCCATGTGGTTGCAAAGGGTAGGGGTTCCTTCTTTCTTTCTGCTGTGTAGTATTCTATTGTGTAAATATACCAGTTTTTTTATCCAATCATCCACTTAGGCTGTTTCCAGCACTTGGCTATTGTAAATAGTGCTGCTATGACCATAGGGTTACATAGGTTCTTATGAATTGGTGTTTCAGGGTTCTTCGGGTATAGTAACAAGATCACTTTAAAGCACTCATAAGTTAAAGTTGGTTCCTATTCATTCAGCTGCCTGATGTCTTTTCATTGGTGCATTTAATCCATTTACCTTTGTACCTGTGTTCCTGTCTGTCTCTCTGTTTCTTCATCTTCTTAAAGCAGACCCTTTAGCATCTCTTACAATGCTGATTTGGTGGAAATGTATTCTTTTAGACTTCTTTTATCTGGGAAACTCCTTATTTCACCTTCCATTTTGAATGACAGCCTTGCTGGGTAGAGTATTCTTGGTTGTAGGCCTTTGTTTTTCATTGCTTGAAATATTTTTTGCCATTCCCTTCTGGCTTGTGTTTCTGTTGAGAAATTAGCTGATAACCTTATGGGAGCCCCCTTATATGTTATCAGCTGTTTCTCCCTTGCTGCTTTTAGGATTCTCTCCTTGTCTTTGAAATTTGCCATTTTCATTATGATGTGTCTTGGAGTGGGCCTATTTGGATTCATCTTCCTTGGGACCCTCTGTGTTTGCTGAGTTTGCATGACAATTTCTCTCAAGTTAGGGAAGTTTTTTGTCATTACTTTTCCAAAGAGGTTTTCTATCCCTTGCTCCTCCTCTTCTCCTTCCAGTATCCCTATGATATGGATATTATTACATTTCATGTTGTCCTGCAGATCTCTTAAAACCTCTTCATTCTTTTTCAGTCTTTTTTTATGTTGTTGCACTGCCTGGGAATTATTTTCTACATTGACCTCCAGCTTGATGATCCGATCCTCTGCTTTCTCTAGCCTGATTTTGATTCCTTCTACTGTGTTCTTCAATTCAGAAATTGTATTCTTCATTTCTTCCTGGCTCTTATTGATGGTTTCTATGTCCTTTTTAATGCTGGTGTAGTTCTCGGTAAGTTCCTTGTAGCTTTCCTGGAGTTCTTTGTAGTTCCCCTGGAGTTCTTCATAGTTCCCCTGGAGTTGTTTGTAGTTTTCTTTGAACTCACTGAACTCATTGAGCTTCTCTATCATCATTATTTTGAATTCCTTGTCTGAGAGTGTGCTTGCCTCTGTTTCATTTTGCCACTGGACCCTACAGGACACCTACTGCATTAGCCCAAACTACCAAGTCATGGAGTCAAAGGAACTCTACCCAATACACAGAAAGAAACACAGGGAAGCTGTGAAATTGAGGAGGCAAAGGAATACAGACCAAATGAAAGAACAGATTAAAAACCTCAGAAAAAGAACTAAACAAAATGGAGTTAGCCAACCTATCAGATGCAGAGTTCAAAATACTGGTGATCAGGATGCTCAGAGAAATGATTGAGTACAACCAGAAAATAATGGAAGAAATGAAGGTTGCACAAAGTGAAATAACGAAAAATATACAGGGAACCAACAGTGATGGGAAGGAAATTGGGATTCAAATCAATAATTTGGGAGATAAGGAAGAAATAAATGTTCACCTGAAACAGAAAGAAGAAACAAGATCTATATTCCTCTCTCATGTCAATATTTTTCTCCCTCTCTTTCTCCTTCCTTTCCCCTCTTTCTAAAAGTAAATAAATAAAAATATATATGTTTTAATTTCAGATTCTGTGACAGATATATAAGTGGAATTTCAAGAAGACAGTTGGATAAGAGTCTAGAGGTCAAGAGGAGATGTCAAGATTGTACATATAAATTTGGAATCATCAGCATATAGATATTGTTTAAAACCATGAGATTGTATGAGATAGTCTGGAGTGTGGTGAAGCTAGAAAAGCAGTCTTAGCAGAGAGGGGAAAAGCAGCAAAAGAAACTGAGGCGAAACAGTGAACAAGAAAGAAGTAAAACCAGAAATTTATCCCATTAATATGACTGGATAAGCATTTAAAGATATACATGTACAAGTATACTCATCACAGTACTTTTTATACTAGCAGAGATTGGAAGTAAATGTCCATAGGGAGGTGGTGAAATAAATCATGGTGTATGAGGTCTGTCCCAAAAGTATCGGCTATGTAAACTTTTAATTATATTGACATTGGCTGGATACTTTCAGTACAGACCTTGTATATACACTAAAGAATATGCTAGGCAGACATTAAAATAATGCAAAAATTGATATTTATTGATTTATAAAGAGGTCCACAACAAATTATTACATGGAAGAGCAGGTTACAAAGTAGTGTATATCGTATGAGCCTCTTAATGTAAAATTTTATTTGTGTGTGTGTTTGTATGTACATGTAAGTAGGACCATGAGGGTAAGAGTTTTATTTTTCACTTTGTTTATTGATGTATCCCTTAAGTCTAACAGTGTTTAGCAACCAGTAGGTAGGCACTAATGAATATTTCTGAGGAATGAATGAAAAAATGAATGAATTTTGACAAATACTCATCAAAATGTTTAGAGTCCTATCTCTGGATCTTAAGATTAAGGTTCTTTTATTTTCCTTTCTTTTATTTAATTTGAAAATTTTTTGCAATGAGTATACATTCTTTTTATCAGGAAGAATTTTTTTTTTTTTTTAAATTTTTGAAATCACCTCACCCTCCTTAATTACCTATGACCTACAAGTACCCCTGTTTGGCTGAATTCAGAGCAAAGAAGTTGCTTTATTATTGTAAATCCAAATTTGGGCAGGAAGATCAGAATGATAGCAAAAAGATTTGTTGGCTCTTAAAGAGCTGGAGGCAGGAAAAGTGAAACAAGAGCTTCAATGGAGAAAGACATGTGCCTTAAAGGAAAGAAAGGAGTTAAGTTGGGATTTTTTCAAAGCATAATGGTATGATACAAGCTGAGAGACCCTTGCAAGAGCTGACCTTGGGGGAGAAGAGCCTGTGGAACCCAGAGAGCACAATGAGTTTTGAAATCTAAAGTCTTGACTTAAAATTATGGATGGATACGGGAGTTACAAAAAGAGTCATACTGTGGTTCCTACATTGTGCTGTCTGGTATAGAAACACCTCATTCCCTTTGGTGGTGGCAGTGAAATATGACCAAACCCTGTTTGAAGCAATCCTTGGTTCTCTATTTTATTCTGTCTCTAAGTAAAGCAAATTGTATTATATTCCTTGAAAAATTGAGTGCATATACTTTGGATTTTACTATGTGTTTACCTAAACACTCTGTTATCTTCCCCCAACATCCTCCACATTTCAAGAAGATAGCTGGATTTTTTTCCAGTGTGGAAAGTTAATCTCCTTCTAGCATTTCTCCTATACAGTATTATGCTAAGTGAGTGCTCATTTCCTTCCTGGCCTTGAGTTACAAAATGCTCTCTTCTGTTGCCCAAGTGTTGGAAAGTGCAGGAAAAGGGTGGTGGTAGATAGAGATAGAGTTGCCAGATAATATACAGGATGCCCAGTTAAACTGAATTTCAGATAACCAATGAATTTTTTAGTATAAGTATATCCCAGATATTATATGGGACATACTTGTGTCAAAACTTTCTTCTTGTTTATCTGAAATTCAAATTTAACTTTTTAAAATTTGTCTTTTCTTATTGTTGTTAAATTTGACAACCCTAGGAAACGGAAAAATCCCATCTTGTGATACAAGCATTTTTTAAATACTATTCATCCAAAATTCACCATACTTTAGATGGCATTTCAATTTACAAAAGGGAAAAATAACTAAGTCAAAATTAGATAGCAAATCAGAGCTAGGGCTCAATATTTAAGTTTTCAAGTTCTCCAACATATGTTCTAATTCAGTAATCTTTTTTTTTTTAAATAATAATGTTTTCATTCTTTTTTTAAAAGATTTTATTTCATTATTTTTAGAAGGAGGGGAAGGGAGAGAGGCAGAGAGGGAGAGAGACATCAATGTATGGTTGCATTTCACCGGCCTCCAGCCACAGACCTGACTGGAGACCTGGTTTGCAACCTGGTTATGTGCCCTGGCTGGGGAATCAAAGCTGCGACCTTTGGGTTCGCAGGCCAGCACCTTATCCACTGTGCTACCAGACAGGGTTAATTCAGTAATCTTTTAATCAATAGTTTATTGCTTAGAAGGAAGCAGGATTAGAATTATCATCAAAAAGGTCTATATTCCCATAAAAAGTAAAAATTTAAAAGAATCTAAAGACAATGACTTAAAGTTTTAATTTTCTTTAGACCAGGGACATGACATTGTTTAATCTCTAAGGAAGTGTTTCTCAAAGTGTGGTCCTTGGACTGCTATCACCAGAATCATCTAGGAAGCAGTCTATGATTACAGAAAGTGAAGATAATTGATCCTTTTTAGGACTGAACCCAGGGTCTTTGTCTTACCAGCACTGCAATCACTTTCTCCTTCATCTCCAGAGCGTTTAGCTCCACTAATAGCTTTTATCTGAAGGATCTCAATGGCAGAGGACTTGTTGGCTACTTTTAAGGTTTTATTTTTTCCATTGCACATTATGAAAGTAAAATTGTTACAAGGTGAAGTTATTAAAAGGCAAGAGTGAAGAGGGACTTGACACCTCTCCCAATACACCAAATGAAGGAATCCAAAATAACTGTTAAATGTGAGAGAATAGATAGTTGACCTGGTCTATATTAAATCATCAAATTTAATTTTATCTCAGAAGCGGAAATACTCTCTATCACCTTCATCTTGCCTTGGTTCCTAGCCATCCCATAAAATTTACTCTCTGATTTTCCTGGGCCTGACTCCAAGAGAACTAATTATTAATAATATGGTACAATGCCACAGCATAATTGCTCTAGGTCAGTATTGTACCCTATCAGATTGGAGAGCAGAATTTATTATCAAAAATTAAAAAGAATGAGGTCAAGAGGCACATCTTGACTTTCAAACATCTCTAGGACCTATATATAACCAGAATGACTTTTTAATTAAGGAATTATGATTATTCTCTAATAGAGCAAAAACAAATGTGTTCAATCAAACTGCCATCTCAATGGATAGCAAACAGTCTCACATTTGGTCAATCCCTTAATCACGTACTAATAAAAATAACATAAATAGTTTGGTAATTCATCCTGTGCTACTAAAACGCAAGTAACCTAAGATGGCTCAGCTATGTTGTCCTCATCTGGTTTTATTCCGGGGACTCAATTCTTCTTAGTTATCCTTATGTGCTGCCAGTTGATACTTGCTTAAATATTTCCTTCATACCCAGAACATTATAGTTACTTTTTCAGGCTTCAAATATTTCCAATTAATTCTAGAAATTTGAGAGGTATGCCTGAAACACTGACAGCTGTAGCTTAGACCCAAAATAGGCCTGCTCTAGGAAACACATTGAGCAAACAGAACCAGGAGTTTGAAGGTGACAGCTGAACAGGCATCAGTAGGAAACTGTCAGGTGCTTGGTTGATCCAGCTAGAGATGGGAACAGACAGATTCCATTTCTAGAAATAGCACAGAGGATGCCAACAACTCATGGGCTATATGTGATAACACAAATCTTCCCTTCCATTTTCTGGGGAGTTTGGGGTGTCTCAGGAACCTTAAATGCTGTGAAAATTAATGTACATAATGAATAATCTTTGACTTTAACTTGTTCCACTCCTGGTGTTTTCAAGTTATTTGGCTAGGCACTGAATACAAAGAAGTTTGCGATACAGGCTCTACTCACACGACATTTTCACACCAGCTGGGGAAACAAAACAAGTATGGGGAAATCCTGTCTTCTGAGGGGTTAGGTTCCTGGTGAGGCAAGAAAATATATATAAACAGAATACCCCTCAAAAATTTTTAACATTTCTGCATTGGAAACAGACATACCATTTTTCAGTAAGTGTAACACAGGTTTGTTTTGTTTGTCCTCCAATATTATACCAGATCACTATTTGTTCATTCAAGAACCAAGCCAGTTGGCTTGCATGAAGGGACTATGTTGAATTTATAAAGCACATAGAGGGGTGGGCAAACGTAGGTTAATAATTAATAATACAATAATTAATAAATAATAACACAAGGATGAACTTTGCATTTCATGTACTTACAACCATAAACATGTAAGCATGAGAATCATACAGTGGGAGACCCACAGGAACCAATGCAATTTGAGGGAACAGCAGATTCATGTCTTCCAATTCAACTTAACTCCAGGGCAAAGCTTATTGAGTTGAATGGTAGATAAAATTGTTAACATGGTTTCGATTGCTTTTTTCCCCTCATTCCTTCTTCATCCTTCCTTCCCTCCACCCTTCTCTCTCCCCAACCTCAAGCTTTTGCTCTGTATATTGATGGATTCATGTAAAAATGATTTGATTATGATGTACCTTTCCATACCCATGTATCAAGATAGGAGAGGCCATAAGAAGGTGAGCTTTATCATTTACTAACTGTATGACCTTGGCCAAGTAAATCCCACTGAATATCCATTCATTCCCTCATCTATAAAATGAGGACAATAATTGCATCTTCTTGGTAGGATTGTTCTGCTGAAAGAATGCAATGAATGATACTTACCAAATGCTTAGGCCACTGCCTAGCAATGTAAAAACCTCAATAATAGTTAAGTGTGTATATATATATATATATATATATATATATATATATGTATATGTATATATTTGCTTTTCTTTCACCTTTTTCAGCTTTTTTGAGGTATAATTGACAAGAAAATTGTAAGATATTCTGTAACAATTTATATATATATATGTATATATGTATGTGTGTGTGTGTGTGTGTATATATTATATATATATATATATATATATATATATATATATATATATAATTAAAGTACTCCCATCTAGTTAATTAACACATTCATCACTTCAGATATTTATCTTTTTTTTTTTTTTTGGTAGAACATTTATGTTTAACTCTCTTAGCACATTCCAATTATATAATACAGTGTTATCAACTATAGTTGTTATCAACTATGGTAACTATGATTTACATTAGCTTTTCAGACTGTATTCATTTTTTTAAAATTTTATTGTTGTTGTATTACATCCATCCCCTTTTTGCTCCTCTCTGCCTCCCTCCCCACCCACCCATTCCCCCCAAAGTCAACCCCACCTGTTGTCCATGTCCATGGTTCCTTTATACTAGGTTCTTGTCTAAGCTGCTCCCCTTTCTTGTCTCTGACTCCCCGCTCCCTGTATTCATTTTTTTATTCTCACCTGAAGACATTTTTTCCATTGCTTTTAGAGAGAGTGGAAGGGTGAGAAAGAAAGATCAAAGCAAAAGAGAAGCATCAATTGGTTGCCTTCTGCAAGCTCTTGGGCTGGGATCATGTGGGCCTTTTCTCTTGCTGCTTTTAAGATTCTCTCTTTATCTTTAACCTTTCGCATTAAAAAAATTTTTTTTAAGATTTTATTTCATTACTTTTAGAAAGAGGGGAAGGGAGTAAGGCAGAGAGGGAGAGAGACATCAATGTATGGTTGGGTTTCTAACCTTTCGCATTTTAATTATGATGTCTAGTCAGTTCCTCTGCCTATCTTTTAATCAGATGGGGTTCTCTCTCTCTCTCTTCCTCTCTCCCTCCCTCTCTCTCTCTCTCTCTCTCTCTCTCTCTCTCTCTCAGATTGTGTAAATTCTTTACTTTGTATATTAACCCTTCATCACATACATGCTTTGCAAATATTATTCCCATTCTATAGGTTGCCTTTTCAGTTTTTGATGGTTTCCTTTGCTGTGCTGAAGCTTTTTAATTTGATGCAGTCCTACTTTTTTCTTTGTTTTTTGTTGCCTTTGCTCTTAATGTTAAATCCAAAAACTCATCAGCAAGGCTGATGTCATGGAGTTTTCTTCCATGTTTTCCTCTAGGAATTATAGGGTATCAGGTTTTATGTTTAAGTTTTGAACCCATTTTGAGTTTTCTTTGTGTGTGTATGGTGTAATATAGGGATCGCATTTCACTCTTTTGCATTTGGCTGTCTTGTTTTCTTAACATAATTTATTGAAGAAACTATCCTTTCCTCATTGTGTGTTCTTAGCTTCTTTGTCATAAATTAATTGACCATATATGCATGAGTTTCTTTCTGGGCTCTCTATTCTGTTCCATTGATCTCTATATATGATTTTATGCCTATACCATACTGGTTTTTTCTATACCATACTGTTTTGATTACTGTAGCTTTGTAGTGCTGTTTGAAATAAGGAAGTGTGATGCATTAAGCTTTGCTATTTTTCTCAAGTTTTTTTTTGTTTGTTTTTGTTTTTTTGTTTTTTTGTTATTTGGTGGTTCTATGTGAATTTTAGGATTGTTTCTTTTTCAATTTCTGTGAAAAATACCATTAGAATTTTAATAGTGATTTCATTGAATCTGTAGATTACTTTGGGTAGTATGGACATTTTAACAATATTAACATTTGAAATCCATGAGCACAGAATATAATTTCATTTAACTTGTGTCTTCTTCCATTTCTTCTATTAATATCTCATAGTTTTCAGTGTACAGATCTTTCATTTCATTGGTTAAATTTATTTCTAGGCATTTTGTTCTTTTTGATACAATTATAAATGGGATTTTTTTCTTAATTTCTCTTTCTGATAGTTTCTCAATGTATAGAAATGCAACTGATTTTTGTATATTGATTTTGTTTCCTGCAACTTTACTCAATTTGTTAGTTCCAACAGAGTTTGGGAGTCTTTTTTTCTGTTTCAGGAAAATGAGAGAGAAAAAGAGGGATAGAAACATTGATGTGAGACAGAAACAGCCATTGGTTGCCTTTTGGTCTGACTGGGAACCAAACCTGCAACCTAGGCATATGTCCTGACCAAGAATTGAACCAGCAACCTTTTGCTTTGCAGGATAACACCCAACTAACTGAGCCACACCAGCCAGGGCTGAGCTTTTCTATATATATTATTGGGTTGGCCAAAGAGTTTGCATGGTATTTTGTGTAAAATAAAAGACACATTTTCATTTTCACCAATAATGTTATTGATTTGGATATTTTGAGTGTGTTGACTATCTCCCATGTGGTGTAATGTTGATTATTCTCAATTGATGTCTTGATTTGATTGCTATCAATATTAGTTGGTCTACCCAACTGTGGAGCATCATCCAGCAAGAAATCTCCAGCATGAGAATGGGCAAACCACTTCTGATACATTCAATTACTCACAGCATCTTCTCCATATACAGCACAAATCTTTTGTGTGTGCACGCTTCAGTTGTGTTTTTACTTTTCATGAACTAATAAAGTACATATGCCAAAAAATTTTGGCTTTTTTCTTCCAGCTTCAGTATTAAAATAACTACACAAAAGTCACCAATTTTGATGTTTTTTAAATGCACACTGATATGATAGCTGTCACAGTACAATCTAACAAAATTGTTTCAAATGAAGTTAAAGACAACTAAGCACTACTTGAGCCATCTTACGGAGGAAAAAAAATTGAACTTTTTGGCCAACCCAATATCATATTATATGCAAATAGAGACAGTTTAACTTTCTCCTTTCTGATTTGAGTGTCTTTTATTTCTTTTTCTTACCTAATTGTTCTAGCTAGAACTTCCAGTACTATGTTGAATAGAAGTGGAGAGAGTAGTCATCTTTGTCTTCTGGTATTAGAGGGTGAACTTTCAGATTTTCACCTTTAAGTATGATGTTAGCTGTGGGATTGTCACATGTGGCCTTCTTTATGTTGAGTTATGTTCTATCTATACCTAGTTACTAGAGAGGTTTTATCATGAATGAGCATTGGGTTTTGTCAAACACTTTTTCTGCATCTATTGAGATGACCACCTAATTTTTATTCTTTATTTTGTTAATGTGTTACACCACATTGATTTGTGGAAGTTGAAACATCCTTGCACCCTGGCGGGTGGCAAAGTGGATAAAGCACCAGCCTGCGAACCCAAAGGTCGCTGGTTCGATTTTGCAGCCAGGGCACATAACCAGGTTGCAAGCCAGGTCTCCAGTTAGGTCCATAGGTGGAAGCAGGTGAAAGGCAACCATACTTTGATGTCTCTCTCCCTCTCTGCCTCTCTCCTTTTCCCTCTCTCTAAAAATAATAAATAAAATCTTTTTAAAAAAAATCCCTGCTTCCCTGGAATAAACCCTACTTGACCATGGCAGCTTATCCTTCTAATGTATTGTTAATTTCAGCTTGCTAATTTTTTTTGAGGATTTTTCCATCTCTGTTCATCAGCGATATTTGCCTGTAATTTTCTTGTCTTCAGTGTCTTTGTCTGGTTTTGGTACCAGGATAATTCTGGCCTCATGAAATGAGTTTTAAAGTATTATCTCCTCTTTTGTTCTTAAGATAAGTTTGAGAAAATTTGATATCAATTCTTCTTTAAGAGTTTGCTAGAAATCATCAGTGATGCCATCTGGTTTTGGATTTTTCTTTGGGAGTTTTTTTTTTTTGTTTTGTTTGTTTTTTTAAGATTTTATTTATTATTTCCAGAGAGAGAGAGAGAGTAAGGGAGAGAGGCACAGAGGGAACAAAACATCAATGTATGGTTGCCTTTCACCTGCCTCCAGCCACGGACCTGGCTTGAGACCTGGCTTGCAACCTGATTATGTGCCCTGGCTGGAGAATCGAACCAGCCACCTTTGGATTTGCAGGCCGGCACCCTATCCACTATGCTACCAGCCAGGGCTGGGAGGTTTTTAATTATTGTTTTAATCTTCTTACTAGTAATTGGTCTCTTCACATTTTCAGTCATGATTCAGTCTTGGTAGGTTGTATGATCTAGGCATTTATCTATTTCATCTACATTGTCCAATTTGTTGGCATACAGCTGCTCATAGTAGTCTCTTACTATCTTTTATGTTTCTGTGGTATCATTTGTAGTATTGTCTCTTTCATTTATAATTTAATTTATTTGAGTCCTCTTTCTGTTCTTTCTTGGTAAGTGTAGCTAAAGTTTTGTCTATTTTGTTTATCTTTAAAAATAAGCTCTTAGAGCCCTGTCTAGTGGCACAGTGGATAAGGCATTGGCCTGTGAACCCAAAGGCTGCAGGTTTGATTCCCAACCAAGGCACATAACCAGGTTGCAAGCCAGGTCCGTAGCTGGAGGCAGGTGAAAGGCAGCCATACATTGATGTCTCTCTCCCTCTCTGCCTCTCTCCCTTCCCCCAGCTCTAAAAATAATAAATAAAATCTTTAAAAATAATTAAAAATTAAAATAAATAAAATAAAAATAAGCTCTTAGTTTCATAGATCTTTTCTATTGTGTTTTTAAACTCTATTTCAGGTCTTATCTTGTCATTTTCTTTTTCCTACTAAGTTTGTACTTAGTTTACTCTTCTTTTTCTAGTTCCTTGAGGTATAGAGTTGGGTTTAGCTTTTTTTTTTTTTTTCTTAATGTAGACATTTATTGCTATAAAGTTCCATCTTAGAACTGCTTTTGCTGCATCCTATAATATCCCATTGTTAACTGTTAGAACAAGTGGTTTATATGTAGTGTACCAAGTGAGAAATACATGCCTTATGTGCTAAAAAAAAGTTCAGGGCAGAGACATGTAACTGGATATGTATTGGCACAGAGGAGCCAGGATGAAGTGGTTTTTGAACTTGGTGAGGAATAAGTAACACTGGAGAATTAAATGTAGGGGAGGGGAGGAGTTAAGGTGAAAGACCAAGAAAATTAAGGTAAAGGCAAATGGGAATGGGTGAAGAAACCCATATAGAAGAATATTAGAAGTTGCCATTGTAGGGGGAAGGTGTGAAGATGGGGCAAATGATTGAAGGCATTGAATACAAAGCGGTGATTCTGGAGAAGCTGTCTTGGACTTTTCACTCAAGAGTGATAGATGATAAAACTTATCTAAATATACTTTCCAAGTGCAGCTCACAGACACTTTGTACTGGAAGCCTTACTGGACCACTTTCCCCTCCTGAACCTTACTCCTCTTTTCCAAAATTCCATTGACACTGATTGTTCTTCCCTTGCAATAATTTTGACCTTAACCTTTTACTACCTTATCTTGGGAACTAAGTCTTTTCTCTGTGTGGTGTGGGGTGGGAGAGAGAGAACTATCTTTTCTCCAATGTTATGGTTCCCCCTTTCACTTCCAGTCTACCACACAAACCTTAGCAAAATGTGGGTTATGAAGGACTATTTGTGAATTAACTCAGTGATTTATGTCCATAGATATGTGTAATTGAAGCAGGAAAAATTATGTGGATGTGCCTCATAAGCAAGGTGAGTGGTGGCTTGGTGAGAAAAGTAGTAAAATAAAAGAAAGGTGGACAGGCTTCCCTATCATAGGCTCATTCTTGAATTCTAAGAGTCAAGTGTTTTGAACATTTTCATAACTATCTTTACCTAAGTTAACCAGGGACCTGCCAAGTCAAACAAAGGCTTGCTGGCTGGCTAGGCTAACTGATGTAATTGGTAAAGGAGATGGAGGGCTGGCTAGGAAGAATGGCCCCAAGTGCAGTCCTGTGGGGGATATCAGCTTCTGTAGAGCCCAGAAGAGGAAGAAAAACAGCTTCTATCTTTAATCATAGCTAATCAAGAAACAGGCTTTGCTGAGAGCAGCAGACTTTGGGAGGAAAATACATATATAGTATGTACAAAGAAAATTTTTCTAACTTTATGTCAACCTTAGAAGTTAAATTATAAAGGAACTGAGAGGGAAAACTTAGGTATAAAATGAAAGAAGAGAGCCTGTTATACTCCTTCTCCAAAGGCCAAATCTCCATGTCTGTCATAGTCCATCTTCCCCAATACTCATTAAACAACCTCTCTGTGACAAATCTTCATTGGTGTAATGTGAAAGCCCTATGCTTTTCTAACATGAATCTGCATGTTATCTTCTAAGCATATTAACAGAAGAAACTGTGTGAGACAAACTGGTTAGAACTCAATCCCTTCTTCATGTTCAAAATAATGTCATTGCTGACAATTCAGAGCCCTGATACCTATCACCCTTTGTGGGCCCCCACACTGCTTTCTGGATCTATGCTAAAACTGTTTCTGGAGCTCCAAAATGAACCATTCTTGGGCCTTCACCATTGAGAGTCCCGCCCCTCAGCCTACCTGTCTTATCCAGGTTTTGGTGAGAAAGCATTCTGGTTTAACTAATGCACACTAAGGTATAAGTATGAACACACACACACACATGCCCAGGTATGTTTGAATTTTCAGAGGGGCCAACCTAAGGAACAGAATCTAAATAATCAAATCTCCAGAGTTATTTTCGGGCATTGTGTGATGAGACAAATTTTATTTGGCCAACTCAAATACACCCCATGAGTAATAGCAGCAGCTACATTTGATGCCATTCCCTTCCATTGGAATGTTCTGTCCTCTCCTATCTCTCTCCAAGTCCTGTTTTATTATTATTATTATTATTATTATTATTATTATTATTATTTTGCATCAGGACTCAGTCTTTTCTTTTTTTAAGACTTTGTTATTTTTAGAGAGAGGGGAAGGGAGAGAGGCAGAGAGGGAGAGAGACAACAATGTATGGTTGCCTTTCACCTGCCTCCAGCTACAGACCTGGCTGGAGACCTGAATTGCAACCTGGTTATGTGCACTGGCTGGGAACCAAACCAGCAACCTTTGGGTTCACAGGCCAATGCCTTATCCACTGTGCCACCAGCCAGGGCCAGGACTCAGTCTTAACCATGAAGCCAGCCCACAGTGCACCGAGCTTGAATTTCTGCCTCACTCAGAAGTCACTGCTCCTAAATTTGCTCCATCTGAGTTAGCTTGCCTTCCTCAAGCATATTCTAAGCTCTGTGAGAACAGGAATCATACTTTTAAATGTGTCTGTCTTCCAGAGATTGTGGCATGATGCTGGGCTCTTAGGAAGTGTACAGTGAATTTTCATGTTAACAGTCATTGCTTTCCCACATATTATCTGATTTGAGTCACAGCAAGCCCATAAAATAAGGTGCTATTACTCTCATTTTACAGAGAAACTTATGTGTGGGGGGAACATGACTAAAAGGGAAAATTGACTTAAAATATTATTTCCCTGTTATTTTTGAAAATTCTCAATTTGTTGGTCAATACAATATTTTTCAGTTTGACTTCTGTGATAAACACCATGCCATTGAAAATATAAAATAGGCATAGACCTGGAGCTCTGCCCTCAAGTTAGTCATGGAACAGTGGCTCTAAACTTGGTGGATCATCACAGACATTATCCCCCTATCTGATTCAATAGGTCTGAGATAGGGCCCAGGTCTCTCTCAAAGCCACTTGAGGAATTCTGATAATCAGCCATGATTGAAAACCACTGCTACAATTGATCCATGTATTTAGGATTTTGCAGGTCTACAAAAATAATCAAGTCATGTTTCCTAACAAATGGGGGGCATACTAGTAATGGGACTGAGACACACAGACTTTATTTTTAAATATTTGTTTTAATGTATATTAGAGAAAACATAGTCATTTCATAAATCTACTATTTTGCTGATATGATCATTTCCTTTTGTTAAAAATGTATTTAATCCTATCATATGCTATAATAAGAATGAACCTTGAAGACGTTATGCTAAATGAAATAAGCCAGTCACAAAAGGATAAATACTATATGATTCTACTTATATGAAGTACTGAGAGTAGCCAAATTCAGAAAGGCAGAAAGTAGAATGGTGGTTCCTTGGGATTTGACGAATGGGGAATTACTGTTTAATGTGTACGAACTTTCAGTTTAGTAAGGTGGGAAGTGTTCTGGAGGTGGATGGTGGTGGTGGTGATGGTTGCCTGGCATTGTATATATACTTAATGTCACTGAACTGTACACTTTAAAATGTGTAAAATGGTAAATTTTATCTTACATATATTTTACCACAATGAAATGTATTTAAAGGAAAAAAGAAAGATATAGAAATTTTAAATAAAAGTAGAGATAGATTGCAGATGCAAGAAACACGAAGACACTGTGCAAATGACTGGTGTTTGAGAAACATTGTTGTAGTTTAGCTCTTATTTTACTTAGGAGGACACCAAGGCTCAAAGAATGGGAGAAACTTTTCAAATGTCATCCATTAAAGTCATAGGCAAGACCAAGAGTTGCACCCAGATCTTTTTACCCTGTTAGTATTTTTTTCATTTATACCATCTGATTAGTGGCTAAAATATTATAGTGTAGGCCAGTGATTTTCAAGCTTTTTTATCTGGCACACATAATTTAATTACTAAAATTTTGGAGCACACCCCCAAAAAATTTTATTTTGCCAATCTGACCAAAAAAAGCATAATTTTGATTCCTTCTCACTGCTTAACTATTGTTGTGTTGGCTGTTGTCATTTTTTAAATGTGACAATATAAGGGAAAAGATGCTAGTATCCCTAAGTAGTCAGGTACTGCATGTTTTAAAGATTCTTGTGACACACCAATATGCCTCTTAGGGCACACTGAAAATCGCTGGTGTAGGCAACAGACACAAGAAGTACTCTGTGTACACCAAAGAAATCAAGAAGAGCTTGATGGAGGAACTGGGACTTAATATAGGCCCTAAAAGATGGAATGGTTTGCAAATCACAGGAGATGGAAGAAGGCATGAACACAAAGAAAAAGACCTGGAAGCAAGAATAAGTGTGGTTTGTGGTTTATACTGACACAGTGACGATGGAACTCTGGCTGGAGCAGAGGGTTTTAGTCCTGAAATAATACAAAGCACTTAAATGATAGGTTAATTTAGACTTGATACAACAATCAATAGTCAACCCTTCCAGAATTTTGAGCAAAGGTGTTACATGCTGAAAGCAGGTTTGTAGGAAGATTAATCTGGCAATGGCCAACAGGATGGATAGAATGAAATCAAATGAGTGAGTGGGCTTTTGTAGGAATCTAGCCATTGGGTGATAAGAACCAGAACTGAAATAGTGGCAGTGGGAAAAAAAAAGAAGTAGACGCAAATAAAAGACTGATTGAAAGGCAAGTTGAAGGCAGAACAACCAGGGCTTAGTCATCTATGAAAGAGCAGATGAAGGAAAGAGAGGAACCCAGGATGACTCCAAGGTTTCTAAGCTTAGATGATGGTGTTGTGGTAGTGCCCTCAACTGAAATAAAAAACGTGAGAAGAGGAGGTGGTTTGGAACAAGGGTGAAACATTTGGTTTTATATATAAGGAATTTGAGATAATAGTGGAACATTCAAGTAAAAATGATCTCCAAGTAGCTTGAAATATGAGATTGAAGCTTGGGTTAGAGGTTAAAGTTTAGTAAACTCATTTTAATTCTGGATACTTCACACAAGGATGTTCTTCCAGTGACATATTCACTTTTATTTAGCATTGATTTAAAAGACATATTGCTTTCATAAAGAAATTGTGGTGTAAGATTTTGAACACAAGGGAGTAAGTGCTTTCAAAGCCCAAAAACATCAAGGAAAGGGTGGAAATGGCCCAAATAAGTAATTACAAATTTTCTCTTCTGGAAAGAAAAGAGAGAAAAACCATGGTGTAATTTCCAGTTGTCCTTTCTTGGAGCACTAACACATAGAAGGATTTGGTGTCCTTGTCACCCAATGCAGCCTTTCAAAGAACTGCTGGATAACTATTTAATAATGAACCTTTGGGAATACCTTGTATAAAATCCAACTCCTCTGCAACTAATGCAGTATGGCAGCTGCCTGAATGATTCATATCAGGATATCACATAACACCACTTCATTTGACAAAGAGAGAATGGGAAGATTGACAATATGCTGTGTTGTCTTTTACATACCTGCTCAGTATATGAAAGGTTATAGCCCCTTAACCATGACTGACAAAATTCTTGGATTTGCTATTGCCCCAAAACCTCATCTCTGATTTCTCTGAGTCAAACTAATGGAAAATGTCCGAGTTGGTGAAAATAGCAGGTTTAGCAGATGTTCTCATGTACTGTGCTCTTAGAGAGAGCAAGAGAGGAAATAGTTTGATCTGGACAAATTTACAGAGAGAAGAACTATGGGAAGCTTTTCTTCTAAACCAGTTTCCTGGTTTAGAAAACCAGGAAAAAAAACAGGGCTGGTCATCAGGAAAACTTATGTTTATTTTTAGCCCTTTCACCTCTCTTCCTCTCTTTTGTTTCTTTTCTCACAACTAGTTCCTTTTTTTTTTTTTTAAGGCTTAAAATGTAGTTTAATAAGTTGATGCTGCATTATTACTCCATTTCTCAGAAAAATTCTAAAGGCATCAGGAACAAATCAAACGTGGTATACCAATAAAGAAATGCACAGCATAACTATATCTAAGATAGTCAAGGCTTAGAGCTACTCTCTGACCTTCAGCATATAGCAATCTTGCTCCCAAGATTGTACTAGGCCTATCAAGAAAAGCTGTGAACAGCAACACCAGACATAAAGGGGCCCTTCTTGGGTTGTCTGATCCAAGAGAAAAGTGGAAGTAAGTTAACACAAAATTTTCTTAAAAGATATACTAAAATGAAAATCTCTGACAGAAAATATTCTCCTTAGGATATGAAGGGATAATATATGGGGACATGATAGAACCATGTGTATGTTATCTGTGACCTCTGTGAATATTTGCCTGAATTCCCACCTGGGAGTGAATGGAGTGATGGGGCTAAGGTCACTGGAGGATGTTTGTGAGTTTTGTGGTATGTGTGGCAGTATCTGGGGTTGGGAACTTTCAGGATAAGAACACAAATAGAACAGGATAAACAAAGAATGGAATGATCAAGATTAATGGGGGATCTAACTGGATCCACTTTGTCATTTCTCCCTCCCTCCCAGGCTCTCAATAATCACATGAAACTTCAGGAATACACCACACCGATATGATTCAATGATATATCACACAAAATTCATTTGTGAAATATCACCCCTCTCTTGCCCTCTGCCGCCAGCATACTCCCTAGAGTAGTACAAACAGGGAGGACCTAACTATTGGGAGGAATCCCTAATATTTTTCCAGGGTAGAATTCCAGCGAGTTCAAAAAGGGTCCTTCTCTTAAGGGTTTTGGGAAACTAGACAATGCAATTTTATTAGTACTGGTGATGTTTGTTTGAAGCAAATTGAACTCCAGGGGCTTCACAGTTGGATGCAGGATGATTTTCACCAATTGCCCCTATTGCTTCCATTGCAGCAGCTTGGCCAAAGTGCTTGGTAGTCGATAGGGTCAATCCCAAGGTTCTATCTGGCATCATGGTGACAGGTCCTGGAGGAGCTGGTGTACCAGCAAGCACAAAAACAGGGGACATGGCACCTTGTTGTTAATGCCCATAGCATTTCTCATAGCCATCTGGCCTATCCGTATTTCGTGCTCTCTCACATTAGGAAAGGTTCCCTTCAATCCTTCTTGCTGTTGCTGCATTATTTGTTCCTGCTGTCACTGCATTACTTCCTCATGGCGCCTTCCCTTCTCCTCCTCCCTGAATTCCAGTTGTGTTCATTTTTACACTTCTTGGTTGTACAGCTCTTCCACCCTCTGAAGTTTTCTTGATACCACATCAAAGTCAAATCCTGCCTCATTAGCATGACCTGGTGCTCATGGTGAGCAGCCTCCATCTTCATCTCATTTGTCACAAGCTTCTTTGATGTTGCAGTCCACTTGGTCCTGCTGTTATTTCTCCATCTCAATGAAAGCCTTCCTGTTCATGGCATACTCATGCTCAAAAAAGCCAGGCTGTGCAAATTTAGGTAGCTGCTCTTGCTCCTTGTGAAATTGCTGGTTCTTTATAACCAGCTTTTCTGGAAGTCCCTTTTCATTATCTAACTGCTCCATGACTCCCCAGACACAGGCCAAGGAAATGTGGTTAGCAGGAAGGAGCCTTTACTGCATCTGTCCAGGGCTTTTCAAGCAGCTGGCTTCTCCAAGAACTCACCAGTGCCTGTTCCTGAGGGCTTCCCTCCATCATCCACAATGACTACAGACCTTTCCATCTGGCCAAACATAGAAAAGGCTTCCTTCAGCAGTTCATTGGACACATACTGAGAAAGGACCTGTGCTGTAAAGGATGCACTATGGCAGGCAAAGCATACACACAGCTGCTTTCCATAGAGTATCATGTTGTCCAGCTCCACCAGAGCAATTTTCATGAGGATCAATGTTTCCAAGTGGATAAAGCCAAAGCTCTTATCCTTATGAATTAGGACTTCACCTGCCTTCCCGTATTTCTCAAATACTTTACTCATTTCCTCCTCAGTGACATCAGGAGGAAGGTTGTACACAAACAGCATCACATTGGGTGAAAGTCTCCTCTCCTGGTTTCCTAGAATCCTTCAGGTCAAACGTCAAGCCTTCATTTTGGCTGCTGGCTTATTGCCCATTTGCAGGTATTGGTGGTAGCTGTGGCTGCTGGTGGTGATGCTTATGATGCTCCTTGGAGCATGGTTTTACTTCTTCAACTTAAAGGCTTTATTGCTATGCATTTTTGCACCCCTCTACCAACTGCTCTCTCCTTAGGATAACTAGCTTCAATAGTCTACAGGCTTACCTCCAAATACCCAGAACTAACACATAGATCCAGGATTCTACTATGAGGCCTCATGAAAACTAATAAACTTACTTATTAGTAGTTATTGTGCTAGGTGCTTGTATATGTATAATTTAGACTTCCAGCAAACTTATGAGGTAAGTAATATTGTTCCCTTCATTGTATGGATTAAGAAATTGAAAAGACAGAGGGCAGAGGTTGTTAGTCAGTGGTCACAGCCAGTCCTTGTAGCTGACTAGCCTGGGTAAATCCCTCCTATTGATCTGCCAACAGCAACCAAGGCTCAACTACAAGAGAAGGGTGTACTCAGCCCACACGAGGGGCCCACCTTGAGTATCCTGCTTGGGTGACAGGAGAAGTTGTGCCACTTAACTCTATAGGACACCTATTACATTAGGCCATGCTACCAAGACACGGAGTCAAAACAGCTCTACCCAACACACAGAAACAAACACAGGGAGGCTGCCAAATTGAGGAGACAAAGAAATATGGCCCAAATGAAGGAACAGAACAAAGCCACAGAAAAAAACTAAATAAATTAGGGATAGGCAACCTATCAAATGCAGAGTTCAAAACAATGGTGATAAGGATGCTCGGAGAAATGATTGAGTACAGTCACAAAATAAAGGAAGAATTTAAGGTTATACAAAGTGAAATAAAGAAAAATAAATAGGGAACCAACAGTGTTGGGAAATGAACTGGGATTCAAGTCAATGTTTTGGAACAAAAGGAAGAAATTCACCCAGAACAGAGAGAAGAAACAAGAATGGGAAAAATGAGGAGAGGGTTAACAACCTCTGAGACAGCTTTAAATGTACCAATATCTGAATCATAGGGGTACCAGAAGGAGAAGAGGAAGAGCAAGAAATTGGAAACTTAGTTGAAATAATAGTGAAAAAAACCCTCCTTTAATTTGGTCAAGGAAATAGATATGCAAGTCCAGGAAGCAGAGTCCCAAACACATTGGGCCTAAAGAGAACCATACCAAGATACATCATAATTAAAATGCTAAAGGTGAGAGATAAAGAGAGAATCTTAAAAGCAGCAAAAGAAGAGAATTACCTACAAAAGAATTCCCATAAGACTTGCAGCTGATTTCTCAAACAAAACTTTGCAAGCAAGAAGGGGCTGGCATTATTATATGAAATGCTAAAGGGACTTATTTAAGAAGAAGAAGAATTTCAAAACTATGAAAATTAAAATGACAACAAGCTTACTATTGTAAACAACTGAATCTAAAAAAAAAAAAACTAAGCAAATAACTAGAACAGAAACAGAATCATAGGTATGGGGATCATTTGGAGGGTTTTCAGTGGGGAAGGGGAAGGAGGAGAATGGGAGAAAAAGTACAGGTATCAAGAAGCATAATTAGTAGAACAAAATAGACAGGGGGAAGTTAATAGTAGTATAGGAAAGGGTGAAGCCAAAGAACTTATATGCATGACCCATGGATGTGAACTAAAGGGCAGGAGATTGCTGGAGGGAAGGGCTGTACTGGACAGATGGAGGGCAAAGGGAAAAAATTGAGACAACTGTAACAGCATAACCAATAAAATATATTTTAAAAATAATGGCATTAGGAGCCCTGACTGGTGGCACAGTGGATAAGGTGCAGGCCTGAGAACCCAAAGGTTGCTGGTTCGATTCCCAGCCAGGGCACATATAACCAGGTTGCAAGCCAGGTCTCCAGCCAGGTCCATAGCATTGATGTCTCTCTCCCTCTCTGCCTCTTTCCCTTCCCCTCCCTCTAAAATATAATACATAAAATCTTTTTTTAAATAATAATAATGGCATTAACATGTTACCTAGAAAAATGTAGGTAAATATCAGAAGAGACAATGAGAAGTGATTATTATTGGGGGTTAGCAATGGGCAGTGTGATTTTCAATACTATGTATTTTTAAACTGCATGCTCATATTACTTTGATAAATATTTTTATATGAAATGAAAAATGGGGGAAAGGGAGGTAGCCAATGGAGAGAAAAAGGCAACAGTCTATAAATGCAATAAAAATTCATGGAATAAAATGTTATAATATGCCTGATGCAGCAATTATTTCAAAACTTAACTTTATTATAATTGCTGAATATACATACATTCAATATATGTAATGAGTGCTATCTCAGCAGAAATGGAATTAAGTGAGTACTTTAGATTACTTTAGGCCCCAGGCTCTCTGAGCTGGAAGGCACCACAGAGACCATCTGTACATTTCCAATTACTCTGTCCAGTCTATCTACCATTCCTTTTATGTCACAAAGAGGCTGGGTGTGAAGATGTTACAGCACAGAGAACAGCTGCACCATAGCTGAAGCCTTGCTGACCTGCCTGCAATTTGTCATGTAGGACTAACAAAAGTACAGAATTTTAATTCTATTATATTTCTATATAAAAATTATATTAAATAGAATTTAACTCTTTTTTAAAAACCAAATGATATGATTAATAAGTTATTAGTGAATGAAAAGCAAAGGTCAGATCTTTTATTGACTACATTTTTAAATTCACTATTTTAAATATAATAGAAATTATATTACCTTTATTTAAAATGTTTCCATAGATTTTTATTGAACTGGGGCTTTTTAGATCTCTAAAAATGTAGCTACATGGACATGGACAACAAGTGGGATTAACTTTGGGGGGAGTGGGTGGGTGGGGAAGGGGACAGAGGGGAGTAAAAAGAGGAAGGATGTAATACAACAACAATATAATTAAATTGAAACATTAAAAAATGTAGCTAGATTAGAGAATTTAAGATGAAAAAAAGAAATTGAAGATGAAATAGGTTAAGTAGATTCCATTAAGGTACAAACTCAAGTCCAGTGCTTTTTATATTACATCCCTC
The DNA here is from genome assembly GCA_004026585.1 of Noctilio leporinus. Lineage (NCBI taxonomy): Eukaryota > Metazoa > Chordata > Mammalia > Chiroptera > Noctilionidae > Noctilio > Noctilio leporinus. The sequence continues at coordinate 15,059 of PVIW01001629.1, read as the reverse complement.
TTTGTCAGAGTGATGAGAAAGAAAAAGAACATATCCTAACCAGCTAAAGCAGCCACATCATATTTTTCATCAATGAACTTTTCCGAAGCTCTTAAATCCTACCCTAAGACAGACTCTACTGATGGTTGAAAGGAAACTGGAGAGATGTTTTCTAGCCTTCATTTGGGTAAAGAGAATTTTGGGTTTAATAAGAAGTTTACAGATGTTTTTAGGTGAGGAAACAATAACACACATTTTCCATGGGCATTTCAAATGATTTTGAATTTTCCCCTTCCATGATTGATCTGTGACAGCCTGAATGCCAACTTCTCTTTCATAATCTCTTTTTACTAATATGTCAGCCTTCAGAGTAGCACATGATTTAAGGGGCACTAGGAAAGCTTTAGGATGTGTACTTATCCCCCTGTTAAAATGCAAGTCCTCTGAAGGGTAGGCTATCATCACTTCTTGAATAATCACCTGATTTCTTATTGGGGTTAGTTCATCCCATTGTTTTCCTGTATGAAGCCTAAGAACCATGATTCTAGGCCATGTTGGATAAAGAAAAGAGGCAAATGAGAAACAGCAATTTGGGCTCTGGAAAGGGGCAAACATGAGTAGCCTAGGTTCCTTCCCAAATTTATTGAGGGTCAGTGCTGGCCCTCGGCACATGACTCTCTATATGGCTGATTGATGAAGAGGTCAAACTAACACCCATTGTCTTCTACCTATGATTTGTAAGAGGTTGAAGTAGGATCTTTTACAAAGTGTAATAATGCAAGTGATGCCCTACGTTGAGGAAGCTGACCCCTGCTGAACCACCCCAAAAAGAGCTGGGTTTCAAGGTGGTTGTGATATCAATAAACAGCCTATGTGGTCTGCTAGGAGTGGGCTGAGGGCAGAGAATAGGAGGGGCCACTGGGGTAGACAGAGCTAGGCTATGGGAATAAAACCTGGGAGCCACTTGTGCACTGACACACACTCTTCAGGGATGGAAGTCATAGGTTCAAGCACTGGGGGCATGGCCTACAGTCAGGCAATACCTTTGCAAAACACTCAGAGCCATGGTGAAGCCATTGAGTTTCACTTTCATGTGCAAGATCACATTACCAGGGTGACTAAGCATGAGTCTTACAAATGCTCCATCCCAATTGGCAACATCCTCCCTCTAGCTGTAGATGTCCCACCCTTCCCAATGAGGCCACCCTCAACACTGCCTGAAAGGCTGTTCTGGGTTTCCAGGGTCCCACTTCTTAGGTTTTTGGTTTGGTTGCTCTCCGCCTATGGGCCCCAAGTATGGGCAACTTGCTTCATACAGGAACTATGGCATGGGATGGGCTGAGTTGATGGAGCACCACCGAAGCCTCCCCCAATGGCATTGATGGCAGCAGGGGGAGATTCTTATGCTGAACATGTGCAATGCTAGCAAGATAATTGGATATAGGAAAAAGCTCTCCTACCCTGTTCTGGTACCAGATTGGGTGGTTGGTACCAGGGAAAGGCAGGTACATGTGCTATTGATGTCAAAATGGTAGCAGGGGAAGTGCTGGACCAACAAGGCCTGTCAGTTTAGCCAAGGGAAAGAAGGGATTTCTTGGGAAGTGGAACCACCCAAAGCATATGAAAGTTTAGGGAAGTAATTGGTCATTCTGAGAAAGCACCTGATCCTTCCCACACCCAAAGCTAATACAAACCCAGGGGTAAAAGAAATTCTCCTGCTCATTGCTTACTGCTTGGGACCTTCACTGGGACTGTGTACTGTTGTCCTTCCCATGGACCATGCGATCTTAGGTTATGACCCATAACCTCCAGTAACAGTCTCTCTCTGTCTCTTCTCTTTTTATCTCTCTGTCTCTCTCACCTGGTGAAGCATTTGTCAGTGCATTGCTCTTCAGCATAGGAATACAGCAACTTGCTGCCCAAGAAGCTGCATGGCCAATGGTAGCATTGGCTCCATATGTAGCCTTTAGGAGGGAGCCTAAAGCTGGACAGCAGCTGGGACAAGCTAAGCTACTTGGATGACCACTTAGTAGTTGCCTATGCATCCAAAGGACAATACTTTAAAGTGGAGCAGAAACTCTGAACACTGACTTGTTTTAGTCTTGCTGAGGACAGCTAATTTGTCTGGGTTTTGTGGAGATGAGCTTTGAAACGGAGAGTCCCTCATTCTCTGAGATTGTTCAGCATCCAAATAAAAACCTCTTTCCATTCTCACCAATCTCTACCTCTAGAGTTTACCTTTTGTGGTAGTGGGCAGCTGAACCCCCATTTTTGTTCAGAACAGTTGTCCAGCGGTGAACAAGGCTTATACCAAGTATTTCATACTCTCTTGTCTAGCCCTTCCTGTGTTAAATAAGATGGCTAGCTAAGATCAAGTGGGCTGTCCAGGCAGAAACAAAGGCATTTTTTCTGTTTATTTACTTTTCAATAAAACTAACCAGCCCACACAAGAGGTCAAACCAGTGATTCTGCCCTCCTTGGTGTACACTAGGTTTGGCATTGAACCTGCAATGTACTCTTAGCCACCAACTTTCCTATCTTTAAAGCATAGAATGACAGGGCTGGAAGAAAATTCCTTAGTTGCAAAAACAAGGGACAGAGAGGCTTAGAGGAGATGGATTTGCTCAAGGTCATGTAGTGAGTTAGTTGTAGGCTAAAACCCAGATGTCCTGATTCCTGGATGAGTACTCTTCTACTGCACCACATTGTAACCTCATCAATGGCAGACCTCCAATTAGGGCCTCTTGGCTTACATCCATTTCAGTCTCCAAAGTATTCTCCTAGCTGGCTTTTGGGGCTCACTTGGTAATCCAAGGCCATTTGGATAGTGCCTAAGTTTCATCCTGGTTTGTTCTTTCCAGATCAGCTGCAATCTGGGCCAGGATGGAACACTGCCATAAAATTAGTCCCTCCTGGCCTCTGCACTATGAGTAAAGGAAAATGAATGTCTCTGTCTTCTGTCTGGGGCTCTCAGATTGCTGAACAGATGTCTGTCTCAAAATGACTCCTTAGATACTGGGCAGGGAAAAATATTGGTAACAAGCCCTGATAAAGGAACACAAGCTTTAATAGTGCCAAGTAGCCGCTGTTGCCTACCTCCCTCTCTCCCACAGTTTCAAATGTACAAGATGTTGAATTTTTCTTGTCAAAGATATGTACAGAGCTCCCTACTTGAAGTATCCTAGTGAGCCCCGTGTTTTTGGAAAATTTGCTTTTAAGTTCAAGCTTGAGCTCTTCTCAGAAGACCTTACCTGTTCTTCCACCAAGCACTAGACTCCTGACACAGTTTTTCCATTCACATGAAATAACCAGTATTTCCCCAGTCCTGACCAAAAAAAAGAAAAGATGTCATTTCGTCTAGTCTGCTGTATTCCATATATTTGCATGCTTCTCCTCCCCATACCCACCGGCCTGTGTCCCCAGCATGGGCACTATTTTTGGAGCTAACCTAAGTGAAAAAACAGTGGCACTGGAGTGAGGAATTTGAGAAGGAATTCCTATGTCTGTGGTGCTCCTGTTTCACTCTAAGCCTCAATTCAGTAGAAGTAATGATCTGGTGTTGCCGCCTAATGCTGCAGATGCTCAGTTCCTGCTGGGTCTACTTTCAACAACTCAAATATAGCAGGGGACACAAGTTGGAGCATGTTCCTCAGAAAGGGCACATAACATGTGGCCACTCACTCAGCAGTGCCAAAACTACTCCTCCATAGAGGCTGACAGCTGCTGTGCTGAGGGCCCTCTGGAGGATCTAAGCAAACTCCCAAGGTGGCAAAGACCATTTATTCTCCACCACCACCTTCTGCCATCAAAAAGTAAACTTGGGTGAGGCTGTCTTCTTACGTAGTTCAAGTTGGGAATGGCCCTGCATATACTCTCATGTGATTCAGGAGATATACCTACCAGCTTTAGGAAAAGCGGAAAGAGGTGACCATCTGCACATTCTGATCATAATGGCTGTCTAGTAGAGCTGTAATTATCTCTCCTCCCTAGCTATTAATACTAACAGAAATTTTAGACCAGATATGTAAATTATGGATTCTGCCATCTCCACCATTTCCTTCTAAAGGAAACTACATAGCCCACAGTTCCTTGCTGAAGAAAATGGCCCTAAAACTATTCTTTGAAAATTGAGTGCTTACTTCTTTTGTCATGGATGGACACCTTACCTAAGGACACTCAATCTAGCAGCTGGTGGATTACCTTTGTCTAAAGTGGCCTAGATAGAAAGCCATACTTGGTAGGGTAATGGGAAGTAGCTAAGACACATGACTTGCCTCACTGGAATGCAAATATGAAAATACAAAGATTTTTAAAAACTAATTGGTAGAAGTATAAATGAAAAAGTACCAGATCAAAGCAGGGTACAACTGCAGTGTTTTTTAAATGGAAGAGCACTTGATAACATTCTAACTATGTAAGAGATGATGAGATTCAGTCCCTGGAAACTCTTAGTTCCTGAATGATGCCAAATCCTGAGTTCCCACTGGAAGTTTTTGAGGGTCATTCATTTGTCTTTATGTAATTAGGGGCCCAGCTGAGCTATGAAAAAGAGATACTTCTGTTAAGGGTTATGGGAAAAAACTCATAGTACAAGGTGGGCTCCTTTCCCTTGGAACTCAATTGAGACTATTGGTAAACCCACCAATTTCTTCTATGTCACATAAAAATCCCATCCTTAATCCTTTCCTCCAACTCCATCCCTCTGTACAATTATTGTCCAACACTGATCATCACTTGATGTGGCCAGCTTTCCAGCAGGGTGAAGGAATATCATCCTTTTTATTTCTGAGCACCCCAACCCAGGTCAATCCAATCAGGCAGTATGCAACAAGCATGCCAACTTAGCTTTTTCCTACAGACTTCAACTAATGTGATTGCAGATGCCCAACTCAATTTTCAGGCCTTCCACACAGTACCCACAAAGACTAATATGGACACCAGGAGGGGTTGGACACAAAGCTAGTGTTGACTTGTGGCAGCTCCAGAGGCCTTTCATGGCATAACAAGTACCCTTCCAAGCCTCTTACCACAAATAACTAGCATGAGTGGTTTTGCAGTATATTTTAAGCTGTATAGACAGTCCATGTTTGGGCTCAGTGTTATGGAAAGGCCTCTGAAAGAACCCTACATATCCCAGATTTTACCAAAAGCCAACCCTATCATCTCTTCAATATGGGCTGAATTAGCCTATGATGGGAAGCAGAGGAAGATAAATGATACAGGCCACTATTTGTAAACTTTCGGCAATTCACAGTGGAAAAGATTTGTGAGACTCAGATCTTTGTAACATCATATAGTGAAAGCTGACCAGAATTTCTTCTAGTAAAAGAACTTACAGGTTGCGAGCCAGGTTTCCAGCCAGATCCATAACTGGGGGCAGGTGAAAGGCAACCATACATTGATGTCTCTGTCCCTTTCTGCCTTCCTCCCTTCCCCTCTATCTGGGAATAATAAATAAAATATTTTTAAAAAATTGAAAAAAAAGAACCTAGATTTTAGTGCCCCTCAAGTAGGCTCATCTGATCCAGCTTGCAAAATTCACCCCTCCAGTTTTTATGTTTGAGGGAGGGTATGTAGGCCTGCAGTGATGAAGAAAGGGAGTCTAGCTGACATCTCTAGGATCTCTGCAGATGGGGGTAGAAATGGCAATGAAATTTCTAGGATTATTGCAGGGCCCACTGGACTAAGCCAAATCTCATTTCACTGCTGAACCCACATATCAAAAATCAATTTTACAGCTTCAGTTACAAAAAAAAAAAAAAAAAAAAAAAGTGAAAACTTTGAAGTTATGTAACCCTTTGATTTTTTTTTTTTTCTTAGTGTACTGGGACTTCATAAAAAATTCTGAAGATAGAGTTATGGAACATGAAAGCATCAAAGTTGAACAAATAAATCACACACAAAATAATATTGCACACATTTCCTGGACTCACTGCTACCACTTGTGAATCGGACAAGGATGAAAATGACATCTTGGTTTCACAATTGAAGAGTTCATATGCCCTTTTGCTTTATCTCACTTACTGAGTTTGGCTTTACAGGGATTTATGTGACATTTCTCCTAGGCCATCTGATTAGCTTATATTATAATCAAAAGCAGACAGAGAGGCATCTATGGCAAGGTCAAGCTTTACTAAACCTGATCAAGACAAGAAGAGCCATTTGGCCAAGGATTCTTCCTTCTCCCTTGAACCCCTCAGAACCTGTATGAGCTTGCTTGCCTTCCTGACTGGACCAGCAGCCTGAGCTCCATGAACCATATAGCTGGCCTATCAAGAGTTCTATTTGTCAATGACCCTTCTCTCCAAAGTGCCCATTATCAAATGCATTAAACCAGGTTTAATTTCAGAAGCACAGAACATCTGAGCCAGAAAAAGCCTTTAAAATCACCTTGCCAGAAGAATGTGAACAATAAATATAGAAGAAATCATAGGAATTAACTGATCACCATTTTACAACCATCATTTTAATAGAAGATCCAGGCATGATCATCCATATATGCTGAAACTTTAGGGCACAAGGCCATGTTAGTTTAATTTGTTGTTTATGGTGGTGTCTGTCCAACTTCTCCATTATCAATGTATTTTTCCCCTTTGAAATTATAAACTTAAAATCATTTACAATGGAGCAAACTTATATACATAGCTCCTAATGTACTGAGTCAATAAGAACACAACATCAGTTATATAGCATTTTTAAAATTAAAAGCTGAGAATGAAAGCATCTTGTAGATACAGATAAATGGAAGCATATACCATGTTCATGGATAGGAAGAATTAACATCATAAAAATGTCCATACTACCCAAAGCCATCTATAGATTCAATGCAATCCTTATTAAAATACCAACATCGTACTTCACAGGCCTAGGACAAAATTTTTTTTCTGAGCTGAGTTCCTTTCTTTCTTTCTTTTTTAAATTTAATTTTATTGTTGTTATATTACATACATCCCTTTTTTACTCCCCTTTGTCCCCTTCCCCACCCACCCACTCCCCCACAAAGTCAATCCCACTTGTTGTCCATGTCCATGGTTCTTCCATGCTAGGTCCTTTACTGAACTGCTCCCCTTATTTGCCTCCTCCTCCCCCCATCTCCTGACCCCTGCCTACTTCGTTGTATTCATGTATCTGGTTCTGTTTTGCTTGTTTGTTTGTTTTGTTCATTATTATCCTCTAATGGGTGAGATCGCTGACTGGCTTATTTCACTAAGCATAAGACTTTCCAGTTCCATCCATGTTGTTGCAAACGGTAAGGGTTCCTTCTTTCTTTCTGCTATGTAGTATCCCATTGTGTAAGTGTACCAAAGTTTTTTGATCCAATCATCCAGTGATGGGCACTTAGGCTGTTTCCAGCACTTGGCTATTGTAAATAGCCCTACTATGAACATAGGCGTACATAGGTTCTTATGAATTGGTGTTTCAGGGTTCTTCAGGTATAGTCCTAGTAGTGGAATTGCTGGATCAAAAGGCAGTTCTAGAACAATTTTTTAAAAAATTTATATGATAAGGCACCAACCTGAGAACCCAAAGGTTGCTGGTTCGATTTCCCAGTCAGGGCACATAACCAGATTGCAAGCCAGGTCTCCAGCCAAATCTGTAGCTGGAGGCAGGTGAAAGGCAACCATACATTGATGTTTCTCTACCTCTGTCTCTCCCTGCCCTTTTCTTTGAAAATAATGAATAAAATATTTTTAAATAAATAAAATAAAATAAAATAAAAATTTATATGGAGCCTAGAATGACGCCACAGATAGCTCCAGCAATCTTGAGAAAAAAGAACAAAGTAGGAGGAATCACAATACCATATATCAAACTATATTACAAAGCCATTGTAATCAAAACAGTCTGGAACTGGCACATGAACAGAAAAACAGATTAATGGAACAGAATAGAGAGCCCAGAAATAAATCCAGGACTCTATGGGCAACTAATATTTGACAAATGGAGAAGGACCATAAAATGGAGTTCAAATAGCCTTTTCAACAACTGGTGTTGGGAGAATTGGACAGGAATATGAAAAAAATTAAACCAGGCCACTAACTTACACCATACACCAGAATAAACTCAAGATGGATAAAAGGGTTAAACATAACCGGTGCCACTATAAAAGTCCTAGAGGAAAACATAGGTGAAAAAATAGCAGATATCCCATACAGCAATATTTTCACTGATATATTGCCCAGAGAAAGGGAAATAAAGGAACAAATAAACAAATAAGACTACATCAAACTGAAAAGCTTCTACTCAGCTAAAGAAGACATCAGCAAAATGAAAAGGGAACCAATTATAAGGGAAAACATATTTGCCAATGACACCTCAGATAAGGGTTTGATCTCCAAAATATATAAAGAACTTACACGACTCAACACAAGGGAGACAGACAACCCAATTTAAAAATGGGCAAAAGACCTGAACAGACATATCTCCAAGGAGGACATACAAAGGGCCCAGGCATATGAAAGAATGCTTAACATCACTAGCCATCAGAGGGAGGCAAATTAAAACCACAATGAGATAACACCTCACACCTGTCAGAATGGCCATCATCAACAAATCAACAAATAAGTGCTGGCGAAGGTGTGGAGAAAAAGAAGCTCTAGTACACTGATTGTAGGAATCCAGGCTGGTGCAGCCATTATGGTAAACTGTATGAAACTTCCTCAAAAAACTAAAAATAGAAACGCCTATGACCCAGCAATTCCACTGCTAGGATTATACCCAAAGAATCCTGAAATACCAATTCAGAAGAACCTATGCACCCCTATATTCATAGCAGCACTATTTACAATAGCCAAGTGCTGGAAACAGCCTAAGTGCCCATCAGTGGATAAATGGATCAAAAAACCTTGGTACATTTACACAATGGAGTACTATGCAGCAGAGAGAAAGAAGAAACTCCTGCCATTTGCAATAGCATGGATGGAAGTGGAGAATATCTTGCCTAGTGAAATAAGCCAGGCAGTGTTTCAGGTGTTTCAGGATTCTTTGGGTATAGTCCAAGTAGTGGAATTGCTAGATCAAAAGGCAGTTCCATTTTCAGTTTTTTAAGGAAACCCCATACTGTTTTCCACAGTGGCTGCACCAGCCTACATTCCCACCAATAGTGTATGAGGGTTCCCTTTGCCCCGCATCCTCGCCAACACTTTTCTGTTGATTTGTTGATGATTGCCATTCTGACAGGTGTGAGGTGGTATCTTATTGCGGTTTTAATTTACATCTCTCTGATGACTAGTGATGTTGAGCATTCTTTCATATGCCTCTAGGTCCTTTGTATATCTTCCTCAGTGAGTTGTCTGTTCAGGTCCTTTGCCCATTTTTTAGTTGGGCTGTCTGTCTCCCTGGTGTTGAGTCACATTAGTTCTTTATATATTTTGGAGATCAGACCCTTGTCTGAGGTATCATTGGCAATTATGTTTTCCCATACAGTTGGTTCCCTTTGAATTTTGGTGATATTTTCTTTAGCTGAACAGAAACTTTTCAATTTGATATAGTCCCATTTGTTGATGGTCAACTAATATTTGACAAAGGGGGAAAGAGCATCAAATGGAGTAAAAACAGTCTCTTCAACAAATGGTGTTGGGAGAACTGGATAGCAACATGTAAAAAGATAAAACTAGACCACCAACTTACACCATACACCAGAATAAACTCAAGATGGATAAAGGATTTAAATATAAGCAGTGCCACCATAAAGGTCCTGGAGAAAAATATAGGCAGCAAACTTTCAGATATCCTACGCAGAAATATGTTTACTGATACTTCACCAAGGGCAAAGGAAATAAAAGAACGAATCAACAAATGGGACTATATCAAAAAGTATTCTTTTGAGTTCTTGTTATGTCCTGGGTACTATGCTTGGCACTCAGGAGTCATTATGAATAAACAAAAGATTTCTAACTTTACTGGGTTTATATTTATCATCATATTTTTTTTCATTTTTACCTTCTTCATCCTCATCCTCATCCTTCCCATTTCATTGTATTCATCATCTTTTAAATTTGTGGTCCTTTGCACAGAGTGACTCTTAAATGAATTTATCTCCAGAACATGACACAAAGTAGGTGCTTAATAAATAGTTGTTGAATTAATAAATATGCCCATGTGCACATGTGTGTTTATATGTTGAAACTGTGTGTATATTACCACTCCATGTCTGCACTTTAGTTCAATCTATTCCTCTTGCTTGGAACAGCATCTCCACTTCTCCCTTATCCCTTAAGGCAGCTTCATGTCATCAATGACATCTTCCCAAGAGGATCTTATCCCCTTAACAACCAAAGTGTTCACCACTCATTTTATTCTCATCACACACAGTACTGTAACAACTGAGCAACTGTACTTTGGTTATTTTAAACTCTGTTGATGTCAACTGATGAATTCCGGTAGGTTCCTCCAATGCAGAATAATTACCAGTTTTCCAGGGACAGTGGAAACAACAAAGATACCCTAAATAAAGGACAGCTAATGCAATTTCAGGCTTAAGAAGAGGGAGTGACCCTCTGCCCCTTCTCTGGTGAGGAGCCCTTGTCATGCAGAATTTTCCTGACCTAATCACATGAGCCTAATTACAATTCTTTCCCTAACTTACTTGTATGATTCTGAGCATGTCTTAGGCCCTTAAATTTTAACATGCTCACCTGTGCAATGAAGGCATGGGAATCCTTTGCAATTTTCTATCTTTTTGGCTTAATTCCCCCCTGATATCAAGAAAGGAGAATATAGCCATGACTAAAGGTATAGTGATTGCTGAAATGGCTCTCTGCACCACCATACCTGCCCTGTTCTAATTAAAAGTGCAGTGTACAGACACTTGGATATTGGCCTTAAATAAGGCAGCCAAAATGAAAAGTCTGGAATTAAAGCCAATGCCCCACATGTAGAACAGAGTTTCCAATCCCTCAATTGCATCATTTTCTTGAGAGGCTGCATACAAGTGATATAGAGCTAGGAGAAGGGGTTTTATTTCTTTCTTTAAAAAAGTACTGCCTCACCCTGGCTGATGGCACAGTGGATAATGCACCAGTCTGTGAACCCAAAGGTGGCTGGTTCAATTCCCAGCCAGTGCACATAACCAGGTTGCAATTCAGGTCTCCAGCCAGGTCTGTAGCTGGAGGCAGGTGAAAGGCAACCATACATTGATGTTTCTCTCCCTCTCTGCCTCTCTCCCTTCCCCTCTCTCTAAAAATAAATAAAATAAAAAAATAAATCTTAAAAAAAAGTACTGGCTCATACAGAAGTTCTTCTAAAGAAAAATGGCTAACATTTGAGGCAGGACCTGCTTCTCCTTTTCTTTTCTCTTATTGTTCAATAGAACCAGGGCACGGACATGTGATGGGAAAAGCCAGGCAATGGAGTAGCTAAGGTGGAGCACCTGGCATCGAGCAGACCTGAATCTTCATCTCAGCTCTTTCACTTGCTAGCTGCATGACCTTAATCAAGTTATTTAACCTCTGATCCCCAGTTTCCTCATCTGTCAAAGGGAATAATAATGGCACTACCTCTAAGATCATTGTGAAGCTTAAATGGAGTGATGCACACTCCATTTAGAACAGTGCCCGTCACTTAGTAGGTGCTCTGTCAAAGCCAGGAGAAAAATCCCAAATATTAGGACAGCAAAGTACACATGTCCTTTTGGGGATTCAGAGTGACAGAATGTTTGAGATTGAGGTTTTCCTAGAAAATTCATTCTCTGTGCCTAAGAGATAACTTGCATCCTGCTCTGCCCAATGTTTAACCAATTACCTCTTATGGGGGTAGAGGGAGAAAGAGACTCACAGACACTAGGGCCTGACTGGAAGCTCAGAGAGTAGGTAATGCAATCAACCTCTTCCCTACCTTCATGCATAGCCACCCAAAGGCCCCAGAGGCTCAGAAAAAAGGAAGTGTACTGCTCAAAGTTACACATTAACCTGGTAATGGAGATATACCTCTTGATATTTACCTCTTGATATTTTCTACCTCTTGATATTTTTTCCTGAATATTTATAAATAAGAGTTTAGAAAGAAACTGTGTGCAGGATAAAACAGGTTGTTGTTTTGTTTTGTTTTTTAAAATTATTTATTATTTTTAGAGAGAGGGGAAGGGAGGGAGGAAGAAAGGGAGAGAAACATCAATGTATGGTTGCTTTTCACCTGCCTCCAGCTACAGACCTGGCTGGAGACCTGGCTTGCAACCTGTTTATGTGCCCTGGCTGGGAATCGAACCAGTGACCTTTGGGTTCACAGGCCGGCACCTTATCCACTGAGCCACCAGCCAGGGCTCAAAACAGGTTTTTTAGAACAACCACAAATCCAGGACACTTAAACTACCTGAGTTTCAACATCAGCACTATTGAAATTTTAGGTCAGATAACTGGTGTGGGGACTCTCCTGTGCCTTGCAGGATGTTTAGCAGCATCTTTGACTTCCATCCACTAGATACCAGTAGCATTGCCCCCATCCCCACCATGTGGCAACCAGAAATGTTTCCAGATATTGCCAAATTCCCTCTGCAGCAAGGGGTAGGGGGCAAGTGGCAAAATTACTGTAGGTTGAAAACCCACTGCTGAATAGGATCAGCATTGTAAACACAGCTTCCTCCTCAGCCATCTCTTTAGCTCTTAACTATATTTCATCCAGTGTTGATGTCACCTAGCCCCATGGTTGATGGCACTCAAATGAGTGTTTCTATATTTGATCTCTCCTACCCACTCATGTCTCATATATCCACTGCTTACTTGACATCTTTCTTGTACATAATAGGCATCTCAGACAATATATTCAATACCTAACTCCTGAATCTTGACTCTGCCTTTTCCTTCATTCTTGCTCATATTTGTTCACTCATTCTTACATTATACAATATTGAACACCTTCTATATCAATTTCCTATGGCTGCTGTAACAAATTACCACAAACTTGGTAGGGCTTAAAACAATAGAAAATTGTTCTCTTATTGTTCTAGAGGCCAGAAGTACCAAGTCAAGGTGTCAGTATGACTATGCTTTCTCCAAAGGCTCTGGGAGAGAGTCTGTCCTTCCCTCTTCCAATTTCTGGCAGCTCCGGGCATTTCTTGGCTTCTGGCAGTGTTACTCCAGTCTCTGCCTCTGTTTTCACATGGCCTTCTCATTTCTCTGTGTCTCTTCTCTGTATGTCTCTTATAAGGATACTTTTCACTGGATTTAAGGCCCACCCAAATAATTCATATGATCTCATTTCAAGATCCTTAACTTAATTATATCTGCAAAGACCTTTTTGCCAAATATGATTACACACACAGGTTCTTGAGATTAGGACATGAATATATCTTTTTAGGGGCCATTATTCAACCTACCACACCTATTATGCACCAGAGATGGTATAGGCATTGGAGATGCAGTGGAAAACAAAGCAACGTCCCTGGTGTCATGGAAATTATACTCTATTATAGGGAGATAGATTATAAATAGATAATATATATGACAATATATAATGACAGGATATAGTATGTAATGCTAGGATATAATTAAGATAATGATATAGTAATATAATGTAATATAATATAATACATAAGGTTAAAGTAGGCTTACAACTGTTAGAATGGTAAATAATATAATAATTCATAAATAACAGTACAAGAATAAAATCAATGTTTCAACTACTCACAACTGTAAACCTACATTTTCCTAATCTTGTATAATATCATGTAACAGTGCTGGGAATAAAAATACAACAGGGTAAGAAGGAAAGAAAACAGGGGCTGCTACTTTTGAAAGAGTGCTCAGGAAAAGCCTCTCAAGAGGCGACATTTGAGTAGATAGCTGAAGTACAAGAGCAAGGCATGGGAAGGTTTGGGGAAGGTGCTAGAGGCAGAGGAAATGGCAAGTGCAAAGGCCTTTAAATGGCTCCTCACACCTTGGCGTGTTTGAAAAAGAACAAGGAAGTCAGGGTGAGTGTTTCATAGGGAGTGACCATAAGAGTGGCAGAAAAATGGGTTTGGAGGGGTTAACAGGAACCAAAGCACATACAGAAGTGTAGACCATGGAAAGGACTTTGGTTTTATTCTACGTGTCATTAGCTTGAGGCTGGAGATCAAGGGGGTGACATGGTCTGATTTATATTTTGAGAAGATTACCCTGGCCACTACGTGGAGCATGAAGTGCAGCAACGGGGTAAGCATATAGGGTACAGGAGGTGATTCCAGCGAGTGGAAGGGGAGAAGTTATATCACCATCTAATTGCTCAGGCCAAAAACATAGGAATTGTTCTGAATTTCTGTATTTCCCTATCCCCCAAATCTAATCAATTAGAGAATCCTTTTGGCTTCATAGTCATATGAAAAATAATATCCAGTGTCTGACTGCTTTTCACCCCTTCCACCACTACCATCCTTGTCCAAGCCACTATCATCTATTTCCTGGACCACAATAATAGTCTCCTAACTTCTCTCTCTGCTTCAATCCTTGCCTCCATAGTGAATTTCCAACACAGCAGCCAAATCAACCTTTTAGAAGCATAAGTCAGAACATATAGCTTCATGGCTTAAAACACTCAATGGTTTTCCAGTGCACTTAAAATCCAAACACTCTATACTGGTCCCCATTATATGGCTCCCACATCCCCCCACCCCCAACCCCATTTCCTACTATTCTCACCTTCTGGTTTTCTTTCTCTTTCTGGAATCCTTTCATCTTGCTCCTCCTTTGAGGCCTTTGCACTAGCTGTTCCCCTAGATAGTAATATACGAGGTCTGTCCCAAAAGTATCCAGCCAATGAACAAGACTGAAGAGGTGTTAAGAGAGCCACAGGACAACATGAAACTTAACAACATCCATATCATAGGGATACCAGAAGGAGAAGAGAAACAAGGAATGGAAAACCTGTTCAAAAAAGTCATGACAGAAAATTTCCCTAACATAATGAGTGAAAACATTAATCCAGTTCAGGAAGCACAGCGGGTCCCAATGAAGATCAACCCAAACAGACCAACACCAAGGCATATTATTATTAAAATGGCTAATCTCAAAGACAAAGAGAGAATCCTAAAAGCATCAAGAGAGAAACGACAAATAACATATAAAGGAGCTCCAATAAGGCTATCAAATGATTATTCAACAGAAACA